>PVLC010003106.1:0-51325 GCA_004027655.1 Graphiurus murinus
AATTTGCAATCCCACCAACAATGTATTAGGGTTCTCACTTCTCCACACCCTCGCCAGCATTTGTTGTTGTTTGTGTTCTTGATAGTTGCCATTCTGATTGGAGTTAGGTGAAATCTCAAGGTAGTCTTGATTTGCATCTCTCTGACTGCTAATGATGTGGAACATTTCCTCATACATTTATTGGCCATTTGTATTTCTTGAAAGGGGTGGGTAGAAGAGACTGAGAGATACATGCATAAAGTCACGGTCAGCAGTAACTATGGACCAAACACAGAGAATTCTATGAAAGGAAATGTGTTACTCTTCAGCACCCACTCCCCTTCCTGCAGGGGCTGGATCTTAGATGGTTTTTGCCAGGTTAGCACCTTGCCACAGACAACCTACCAGAGGCTCTGACTCTGCAGGGGGCAGAGGAATTCATGGTTTACAAACTGCACAGAAGACAGACAACAGCCCCTGCCAGAATTACCACAACAAAATGAACCCAGCCCCCAAAAGCCCCTGCCAGAACCACCACAACAAAATGAACCCAGTCCCTCTCTGCTGGACCCTCACCCATACTGTGGCAAGAAGAATCCCAGGAGATCGGGGACACTGTGCATGGGGTAGGGGAGGAGTAGCTGTCAGAACACATTTCATGCACTTCAGGATAGTATTTGAATGTGGCCAATTAGTGCCAGGAGGAGAGAATAGAGCAGCAAAGAGCCTCAAAGAAGACACAAAAAGCAACATTTTCAGATAAAAGACATTGAATGTTGACGAGCTCCATCCCACAAAGCTCCAGGCCAAATCTCTCCCTAAAGCCATCAATGTCAATATAACAAACCAGGCAAGAGGCCCGGCTTGGGGTCTGTCATGGGCCATTGTCCTTCCCAGAGCAGAGTATGCTAATCTGACATAGTAAGTGCTAAAGGGAAGATGGGTTGAAGGAATTGGGGCAAAAAAAGAAAGAACATTTCTATAAATTTTGACCTTAAAAAAATAGAAAGGAAAAATCTATACTCAAACGCTCCATATATTAGCATTTACAATTTTTGAGTTAGCAGCTTTGGTATTTTAAATAATAGAACCATCCAATGATATTAAATGATTATTATTCAATATTTGGTGGCTTAAATCCTTAAGATCCCACTGTACTGCATACAATCTGTTTACTAGAACTTATCACAGGTGGTTATCTTCTGCCTTGCACTGTAAGTTCAAGTCCAGTCTAACTCTTAATCATCTTTCTACTCAAATGAGGTGAAGACAACTATGTAATGATTCAGCTACAAAGAACACCGAGGACCATGGGCCACCATTAGAAGAGAGGAGGAGCCAGGGCAGATTCCACACAGACTACCGGAGAGAGCTAGACCTTCCCTGTCGACACCTTGATTTTGCACGTCTAGGCTTCAGAACTGTGAGATGATTGTTTCAAGCCACCCAGATTGTGGTAAATTTTGCAGCAGTCCTAGAAAACTAATATAGGCAGTATGTAACAGAGTCTCTCTTTATTGATCTTCTATTTTAGTGGTTGGCAAACTTGTCCTGTGAAGGGCAAGATAGTAAACAGTTCAGCCCTTGAGGGCCATAGGTCTCTGTCTCAGCTCAACTCTACAAGAGTTTGAAAGAAGTAAACAACATGTAAATGAGAAAGTATGGCTGTGTTCCAATAAAAAAAATTTTATGGACATAAGTTTGAATTTCCTGTAATTTTCTTGTATCATGAAATAATATGTTTTGCTTTTCCCCCAAACTATTTAAAAATGTGAAAGCACTCTTATCCCATAAGCTATATAAAACAAGGTGATGGGCCAGATTTGGACTCCAGGTTATGGTTTGTCTAGCCTGGGTATAGATCTATGAATCAGGAAAACCTGACTCCAGTACTGGTTCCACCAACAATTCTTGTAACCTTGATTACGTCACCCACCGGCACTAGTCTTCAGAAAAGTATAAGAAGTTTTTTTTTTTTCCTGTGCAGTTATTACATAGGTAAAAATTAAATATTTTTGTATATAGTAACAGTATTAATACCTTCATATATTTGGCTGTGTCTTACTCTCCCAGAGGTAATAAATATTACCATAAAGGTCAGAAGGATGATCAGTTGACTCTGAGTCATGGAGTCAGGGCAGGGTGCAAAGAAACACGTTAGTTGCTTCACCACCCACACCTGCGGACGGAAATCAGTAAAGAGGACAAGATGCACATCACATGCACATCTTTACCTCAGAGGCAGAGCCTTCTGAGGTAAAGAGCAATTCCAAGAGCAAATATTTGACTTCTAGGGTCACATTTGGCCCTGGGCTACTGCTGAATCAAGAATTTCTCCTTTTGGAGCCAGGTATGGCAGTACACGCTTGTAATCCCAGTACTTGGGAGGCTTAGACGGGAGTATCACAGGTTCATTGTCAGCCTCAGCTACTCAGTGAGGCCCTCTGCAATTTAGTGAGACCCTGTTTCAAAATAAAGAATGAAAAGTAGGCCTGGGGGTGTAGCTCAGAGGTAGAATGTCCATGGGTTCAATCCCTAGTATCGCAAAAAAAAAAAAAAAAAAAAAAAAGAATTTCTCCTTTTGGGGAATGCTTTGGAGTAGGAGAGGCCTGCTGCTGCTAAAAGGCTGTATTAAACAAACATTTATCATCCACTAAAGATCCTTTGGCCATCTTAAGCCCATTTCTATGGTGCCAACAGCTGACAAAGCCATAAATATTGCCCTGCATGCAGGAACATCTCCATGCTCATCATAGTGAGGAATTGGAACGCTGCCACTGTGCTCTGGAGGGGGCTGGACATGAGCTAAGAGCTTCAGTTCTTTAAGCCTGGCACAAAACAGAGCCAAAGAAGGCACCAAGGAATAGAGAAAACAGCTCACAGGAGGAAATGGCATTTGCTAACACAGCATGGAGCGGTAGGCCTCCCCAGAACTGAGTTAGTGCCCTTGAGAAGCACTACAGAGCCTTCCAAATTACTAGTGTTACTGCTACAGTCCTAAGTCTCAAGAAAGTAGGGATTTTCTCCAAATTAATTGTCCAATTCTCCTTCATCCCTAAGACTGTGTGTCCTTGATGTGTAGAGAAGTGTTGTCTCTGATTCTTCATGCTCAAGTTTGAAGTGAACAGATAAGAATCCATATCCTGGACCTACCAATACCCACCCCGTTGCCTGTCTCCCCATCTTCTCCACCCTGGCACATCATCACCACCTGCTTTCAAAAAAAACAGAGAAGAAAACTGAGGTTGCTGAGTAGTTCAAAGCAACTTGATACCGTTCCCAAATAACTCACATAAAAGCATGAGTAGGCATGATAGGAGTTCCTCTCAGGAGCAGAGTAGCGTAATAGAGTGCCCCTGTTATGTGAAAGAGTATGCGTCGTGTATATTCTCTGAGCCTGAATTCCCTATCAGTAAAATTGGAATGAGATCATCTATGTTAGAATGTTTTGTAAGAATTTAATATGGTGCATGTTCAATAATTCTGATTATTTCTGAGAATTCTGGAGACCTTCTTCAGCTCTATCTCCAACTATGATCACGGGGTTCACGGATTCCTAATCGGTGTCAATAAAGCACATAACGGTGTTTGGGGAAGCAAAGGAGAAGCCAGAAGCTCACAAGAAGTCTGAGAACAGTAAGGAGGGACTAGCTTTCTTTCACAAATGAACTTCAGATTATTATATACTAGTTAACATCCATGCTCCTGGTTAAACTACAATAATGACTTATATGGTGAATACCAGGCAGTACCTGAAACGTGACACAGATGACCATTTTTTAACATGCATATACACATACTGTTACGCTTGCAAATCTGAATTATGGAGAAAAACATTCAAGGAGCTTCTACAGCTCACCCTCCTGAAAAGGATGATCTTTTCTGCAGCAAGAGGTATAACATGTATTTCTGTAGTTCTCATTGTTTTTCTTGTTGTCGATTTTTCACTTCATATAGTAGCTGAATTCGCAAAAGCTGAGTTATGGAACCAACCTAGGTGTTTGTCAACAGTTGAGTGGATAAATAAAATGTAATATATATGCACAATTTTGTTTTTTACTCAGCCATAAAGAACAAAATTATAGCCAGGTGTGGTGGCACACGCTTGTAATCCCAGCATTCTGGAGGCTGAGACCGGAGTATCTGGGTTCACGGCCAGCCTCAGCTACCTAGTGAGGCACTCCGCAACTTAGTGAGACCCTGTTTCAAAATAAAGAATAAAAAATAATAGGGCTGGGGGTATAGCTCGGAGGTAGAATGCCTCTGAGTTCAATCCCCAGTACTGCAAAAAAATAAAGAAAGAAAGAAAGAACAAAATTATATCATTCCAGGATAATGGATAGAACTAGAGAACATCATGCCAAGTGAGATCAGCCAGTCTCAGAAAATCAAGGATCACATGTCTTCTTTCATTTGTAGAAGACGGAAAAAAAGGAAAGAAAAGAGACCCCATGAAAATCAAGAAGGAGACCAGAGAAGTAGTGATGGGGATTGAGGGATAGAGAAGATAGGTAAAAGGGAGGTACAGGAAAGAAAACAGACCAAATAATGTTATGTATGAATGTATCACTATGAATCTCCCTATAGTGTACAATTATGATACGCCAATAAAACAAATTTAAAAATAGATAGAATACAGGAAAAAATACTGTTTTTAACTTGAAAAATGAAAGCTCAGCCAGATAAAATAGTGAAACTCATTAAGCCATAATCAGAGTTATTCAGGGTAGGAGGCAGGTGGTTAAAAAGTACATTAGTCTCAGCCCAGCTGTGGGTGCCTGATGACAAGACTCCTTCCTTCAACGCTCTCAGAAAACATGGGAATGGAACTGATGGCCAACCTTGGGCAATGAAGTTGAAGGACTCAACCCCAATAAATATCCTTTGTGTTACAGAGTGTATGGGAGAGACAGAGATATTTTCTATCATCAGGCTCTTAATCCAATGTCTGCCTTTTTTTTTTCTTTTTCCATAACAATTCTATGTACTACTATCTACCTAAATAAGCCTATTTGTAAAGAAAAACACACCAACTTATATTAATTTTTAATCCAAGCTGATGAAATACCAATGTGTGAATTTTGTGGGAGAAGGCCAAGAAAGAAGGACATTTTCATAATTACTGGTGATTACAAATCATTTAAATGGACACACAACAAGAATGGAAGTTGCAAAGCCCAACAGGATGGTTCCTGTGCAAAAGACCAGCACTGTCATTAGCAAATAAATGGTGATGTGCCATTATCTCTGGCTCTCTTAGTGATTGACTGGAAATCAATGGCTACATAATTTTATTGCACACCAGAAATAAAAATAAAAAGGCTGCTTCACCATAAGTACATTTCATAATGAGAGCTCTGGCAGATGTGGCCCTTATCCTAGCTCTAAAATGCTGCATCTTCATTTCTTCACAGTTTATTTTGAGGTCCACCTCCACAAGCTCTCCAAGTAAAAGGCTAACAAGGATGATTAAAGTATTCCCCAGGGCTTGGGAAATCCCATGTTTCTTTTTCTTCTCCTTTTCTCCCTTTTTTTTTTTTTTTTTCATTCTTTTCCCATTGTCCCAGGCCCATTTTTTCAACAAACATTACTGAGCAAGTATGTTCCAGAATTAGGCTGGGTGCTACAGGAAGTATAGAGATGAATGAGATACCATGGGTGCCTTCAAGAGATGACAGGCAAATTGATGAAGCATTCCATACTCTTGGGAGAAGTTCTACTGAATTCTGTCCTTAGATTTCTTTTCTTCCGTCTTTTGTCATTCCTATATCATCTCTTTTTAATTTGTGCCAATTTTGAACCATGTATATACTTCTATAATCACCTTTTCCCTACTATTTTGTTTTTCTTTATGTTCCTTGTCCCCAAGAGCACTTTGTAAACAGGAACTCCTTTCTAAATAGCACAATAGACAGGTATTTTTTAAATAGTAGATTTTTTTTTTGCCAGGCATGGGGCACACATCTGTAATCCTAGTACTTGGGAGGCTGAGACAGGAAGATCACAGGCTGAAGGCCAGCCTCTGCAACTTAGCAAGGCCTTGTTTAAACATAAAAGATAAAAAGGGGTTGGGGGTATACCTCAGAGTTCAATCCCTAGGACCTAAAAAAAGTATATATTCTTTAAAGATTTATTGAATATGAACATAATCCATCTGCTTCTATGGCTTCAATTACTAGCTACATGATGATCATTTTTTTTTTTTTTTTTTTTTTTTTGCGGTACTAGGGTTTGAACTCAGGGGTATTCTACCTCCAAGCTACACCCCCAGCCCTATTTTTTATTCTTTATTTTTGAAACCGAGTCTCACTAAGTTGCAGAGTGCCTCACTAGGTAGCTGAGGCTGGCCGCGAACCCGGATCCTCTGGTCTCAGCCTCCCAAATGCTGGGATGACAAGTGTGTGCCACCACGCCCGGCCATGATGATCATTTTAAATGTTTGCCCATCCAATCCCCCTCCCCAGCTTCGAATTCATTGTTCCCACTTGCCTATTAAATATTCTCTCTGAATTTCCTCCAGGCATTCACAACTAGGTCCAGAACTGACCACATTATCTTTTCCTATTCTGTGTCTTGCTTCTATCTCAGTCAATAGTAAGACCATCACTAGCTGCAGTGTCTTTTCTGACTCTTCTCTCTTCCTTGCTTACTGCTTTAGTTTAGATATTCGTCACCTCTTAATTTTCTGCCAGATTTCCATATTCTACATTGCCATACAAATATCTACCTAATACAAATTCGATTCTGCAGCTTCCCAATTCAGAGACCTCTGCTGGCTCCCTAATTCCTACAGGAAAATGCACCTGCTTCTAATGTACCTCTATTAACAATTTGACAATACCTTATTTTGTCAGCCTAGATTGTGAGGCTTTCCATTGTTGCAAAAAATAATTAGCCACACTGAACTTTGAATTGTTTTCTGGATAAGCCAGAGAAATCTCCAAGTCCTTGTATTACTTATTATGTTCTCCCTACTAGAAATCTCTTCTTCTAATCACATGGCCAATTCCTACTTCCTTATGCAAAGATTTCCCTGACTCCTGCAGGACTAGTTAGTGGTTTCCATCTCTACACTCCTGATGTCCTTTATTCTCACAAATGTTGTAGTGTCTTATGTAGTTCTTGCTAGCTAGGCTGAAAACTCAGCCAGTCCTAACAAAGGCAACTTTATTCGACCCTGTTATCCAGGCACTGCCTGGTACTTGGTAGACAGTCAATGAATGTTTGGTAAAATAATGAATGAGTCACTAATTTAATAGTCTAAGGCTGGATGGAGATGTAGGTAGGCACCAACTGTGATAATAGTTGAAGCCACAGTTGCGATTGAGAATGCCTAGGAAAGTGTATAATTATGAGAAATTATGGAATTAAACACATCCCAGCAAGCACTGATATTTATCAAACTGAAAAGAAAGGAAATTGAGAAAAAGCAATCACCGAGGTAGGAAAAGAGCCAGACGAGACTGTTGTCACAGCAAGCCTAGGATAGGATTTCCGGAAAGAAACCCTCCCCAATCTCCCAAATTGGGACAAAACTTCCCTTCTATCTGTTCCCACCTCATCCAAACTTACCCCTCTTCTAGTCTTATCACAGTGCACTTTAACTGTCTACTTATCTGTAACTCTCAGAAGATTAGATCCTCAAAGGCAGGGGCTCTATTTTATTGATGGTGTTTCCGTTGCACAGTACACAACATTAGCTAGGGCTCAACAGATATTAGTTGGATGATTGAAGGGATATGTGATTAAATAAACAGGACAAATGCAGCACAGAAATCACATAAGAATTAAAAGATGCTGTAGATTTTAGTATGAAGAAAGATATGAGGTGACTTTTATTCTTGTGTTTTACAACATATACTCATTGGTTTCACAGTGACAGGTCCAAGAATTCAACATAAATGAAAAGCCTGCACTTGGCCTTCCTCCTAGAACTGTCACCACAAAGACAGATGGATGGTTATGAACAAGTACAAATAAATAGGTTTTATCCAATAGCCTTCACGAGATAATACATAATAGAGTCATTATGTCCCTTAAGAGATTGAAAGATAAATACAACATTTCAAAACTGCATCAACAACCAGTATTATCCTTAAGCCAAGGAAACCTTAAGCAGTGGTAATCAACTCATGTCTTGGTGATCTTGAATTTTCAGCTATTATTTCCTACCCACATTATAATCCTGTGCCCTCTATTTGAGGAAGCATTGTAAAATGAGACAACAGATTATTTATCATCATAAGACCCCAAACTGCTGATATCAGAGGAGTATTTTGATGATAAATCCCTAGGCAAATGAATGGAACAGAACCCCTGACAGATTGCTAATGTTTTATTTTTAGATTTACAAATGAGAGGAACTTGAAATGAGGAGGGCTAGAAATGGAAAATAGAAGTGTAGCCGGTAGACAACAAATGCCCTTCATGACGTGAAGTTGGGAATCAGAAGGAAATTTCTTTCAGCAATTTCTCAAAGTTGCTGGGAATCAAAATGTAGCTACCCAAAGCTTTCACAATGATGATCAGTTAACTGCCTCCTTTCCTCTCTGCTCTTCCTGACCTGGCCAGCCAGTGCCCTTTGCATGCAGAGGACTGTCAAAGCAAAGGAGATACCTGAAAGGAATGTGCTCTTTGTTTCCCAATCTTGCCCCTTTGGGAGCTAAGGGACATGGACTAAATCCCTATCTTGCCTACGACTTGGATCTCCAGGACACTTGTGAATTCTGACTGGAACCACGTACTACAGTTGAAAAACCGGCTTTCTGTAAGTGAGAGTTCAAGGAAATACTTCTTGTTCCTTTTTTGTGTGTTTTGTTGTTGTTTTTCTTTAAATTCAAGGCATTTGGAAAACTATTTCCCAAAGGAAATCCAAGAGCCCTGAATGACTTCTATGTCCCCTACCAACCACTATCTCCTCTTTGAAGAAGGGACTCACCTCTCAGAGGCAAGACCACTTCGTTCTTTTGATCACAAAGATTGAGGATGAAATTCAGAAAAATCTTTCTTATGTTGTTTAAGGAATTTTAATGTATATGTGTGTGCAGTACTATGGATTGAATTCAGGGGCATTATCCCTCCAAGCTATATCTCTAGCCCTATTTTATTTTGTTTTAAAACAGGGTCTCACTAAGTTTCAGAGGGCCTCACTAAGTTACTTAGATTAGTCAAGAATCTTCGAGCCACTGCACCCAGTTGGATTTTAACATTTTTAAAGGGCTGACATGAAATCGCTCTACATTGTTCAAAGAGGGCTGAGTTCTATGTACTGGAAAATATTCTGGTATTCAAGGGGCATGATGTACCCTATAGTATCAATATAATCTAGTAGAAAAACTGCAGTGTAGTCAAAAGTACAGAAATACACTGTTTCAAACAGAGGTCTTTAGCAGCAATATAACTTTGTACAAGCTAATGAATTTTCTGGGCCTGAGTTTCCTCATCTATAAAATAGAAACCAAAAAGCCCACCTCACAGTGTTGAGTTTTAAATAACCTCATGTATGCAAAGCACATAGCTTAGACACCTGACATTCAGCAAATGTTACCCTCTCTTCTATTTACAGTTCATTAAGAAAGTACGCTATGAAAGGAAGTTAATCTTTCAAATAATATTCAAGACAGCCCTGAACTATTATAAATTAAGATGGGTACACCATAATATCAGATACAGTATTTTATTTTGTGGTACTGGGGATTGAACACAGAGGCATTCTACTTCTGAGCTACATTCCCAGTCCTATTTTTATTTTTATTTTTATTATTTTGAAACAGGGTCTCACTAGGTTGATGAGAGTCTCACTACTTGCTGAAGCTGTCCTTGAACCTATGATCCTCCTGTCTCAGCCTCCCAAGTACTGAGATTACAGACGTGCACCACTATGCCCAGCTTTTTCAGATACAGTATTTTATCAATAAAATACACCATTGATTATAAGATACTACTAAGAAAAAAAGCACTGCCAACTATCATACATTGCCATTGATTATATATAATCAAAAATGCTAAAAATATGAAAATATGGATATATTTTCATAAAAACCAATGAACTACATAAGTATCTGGGATTCTACATTAGCTTAGGGATACAACCAAAGCAAGAACCAGGAAACAAAGAGACATATTTCCTCTTGCAAGGTAAACTCTTTATCTTGAGGAGAGGATAAGTAGGAAGGTAAAGGCCAATGAGGCAAGCGATCCCTAATCCATCAGCTGGGAGTTCCTTTAAATGCCAGTTTACCAGTTTATACCTCACGAGATATGGAGAGACAGGGTCTGGGGAAAGCGGCCTCGGGAAGAAGTAAAGAACATTCTAGGTTTGACCACTTTCTTTTAGAACAATACTTCATTTCCATCTTGGGGTTCTTTATGTCTGGATTTGAGTATTGAAAGTATGCCATTCTAAATCTGTAAGGAGACTAAGTGGTTGGTAGTTGTCAAGGCTTTTACAACAATACTCCTGACCACTCAGTTATGAAACCTATAGCGACATTTAGTGGTAGCTCTCTCCAATTACAACCAGGTGTCCCAAAGCAGCAGGGTAATTGCTGGGATAGAATGACTCAGCAAAATTCTCTCTCATGGCAGGAGTAAGTCACCATAATCTTGCCAGACAGGTTAAGGTTACTAAAGGGTCTTCATCAACAGAAAATATTGAAAACTAAAAAATTAAGACTAAGATAAACATCTGGAGGGGGTGCTGGAGGTGGAACCGCGAATAGCATGGCAACCTTATATTTTTCATAGTTTGGTACTTTCTCTATATCCTTTACTTCATAATAGAATCATAGTGCTAGAACAGACCTTGGGGATTATCTAATCCAATTTGGTATGAACACTACAGCCTGTTGTCTCAAGATGGAGCAATTCTGAAGTGCCAACCAATGCCACAACTCTCCAGGGGCCCAGCTGAGGCCTCTGCTGGAGCTGCCCCAACCTGCTTCCCCCACCCTCCTTCTCTAGGTGTTGGTCCTGTTGGGACTCAGAACAGGACACCCAAAGATAAAGCACTTTGGTATGCTGTGTATTTAAGCTGAAGGAGATCAAGAAAACTACAGAAGCAGAAGGTCTCTCCCTTTAAAGGTTTCACCCTTTCTCTCCTGAAGACCCTCATGTGACAGGTGTCCTGCCCTATATTCAGAGGGTAGAAATGTCACACAGGGTTGAATGTGAATAAACAGGACTTGCTCAGTTCCCTCAGTTTATTACCATTAGATCAGACCCTCTCATCCTCAGTTCTGCTTCTGCATGACCATCCATAAAAACACAGCTTTCCCTGAGTCTTCAGGTCATTCCCTGTGTCACATAAAGCCTTGGTTAAATAAACTTGTCATGTTTTTCTTTTGCTAAGCTGTCTTTTGCAATAGGGATGAACCTTGTGATGAATGAGGAAAAGATATCGCTTCTCCCCTACAATCCTTCCTGAGGGTATTTCCCAGCAAACCTGCACAAGTCAAAGTGGGTTTCTAGGGAATCTGACATAAGATAGTCAAGTAAGAGCCCTTTTGCTGTTCTGTCAGATATACTAGCATTACTTTGCTTTAAGAGACTTTAAAGACAAAGTCTCAGGACTCATTTACCATCCTTTATTTAATTCCCTTTTCAGAGAATTTTAAATGGTGCATGTCATGTGCATTAAACTTATTTTACAGAGCAGAGTGATATTTATCTTCAAGATTATTTAATGTTTGTTTGAATATCTACTTTGTGCAAAGTGCAGTGAATATTAAGGAGGGGTCAGGGGAGAGCACACAGCAAGTGAATGAATAAAATATGCATCCTTTCTACCTCCATGAGTTCATGATTTGATAAAAGAAATAAAAAGGTACAATAATTACTGTAAAAAGCAGAATGCAACAAAGTAGAAAGTGCTGCCGAAGTTCAGAAAGAAGGAAATGTTGGTTTTATGGTGGTTGGGGTGAGAAGGGGAAGGGTTGTTCCAAGTCCCTTCTTAACCTATTCCAGGTCAACTAGCCTTTCAACACTGGGTAGGAGTTTGGCAGATGAAAAAAGGTAGAAAAGTAATTTCAGACAGATGTAACAGACAAAGAGTAAAGGCTCAGAGAGATATAAAGGGTGGCAATGTTGTGGGAATGGCTGCTAATCTAGTTTAGATCATTAAAGAGTTAATGAAACAGGATGAAGGAGGGAAATACTGGGGCAGGAAAGCCACCTACAAACTGTCACAACCACCAAATCAGACAGATTAGGATAGGACGGTAGCTTTGACCAAGCCAAAGATCATCACACATCTTTGGCTATGTCATGGAGTTCTGGTGACAGCCCCTTGGGCTCCAGGCTATGTGAAGGGTGGCTAATACACCCCTTCCCACTACAGGTGAATTGCCTTTTCCATTGATCCCTGAACAAGTCCCAGAGGGATTCTTATTTAAATCTCTCTCAAAGAGTTGCTTTTTCTATATCATTGATTTATCATTGAAAAACTATGGCCTCTAAGGGGAGGGGAGTTTTATCTTTTTTATCAGCCAGATTTCTGCAGTTATTTTTTAACATTTCTAGAAATTTTTTGTTATCCTAACATGATTTTATACAGTATTTTGATGCTGGGTTACCTGTATTTCTAAGTGTATTAACTCCAATTTAAATATTTTGATTTTATACAGTATTTTGATGCTGGGTTACCTGTATTTCTAAGTGTATTAACTCCTATTTAAATATTTTGATTTTATACAGTATTTTGATGCTGGGTTACCTGTATTTCTAAGTGTATTAACTCCTATTTAAATATTTTGATTTTATACAGTATTTTGATGCTGGGTTACCTGTATTTCTAAGTGTATTAACTCCTATTTAAATATTTTGATTTTATACAGTATTTTGATGATGGGTTACCTGTATTTCTAAGTGTATTAACTCCTATTTAAATATTTCCATAATTTAATCACACAAAAGCTATTTGATTCTCTATAGATAAGTATTCTTCTAATTTAGTGCCCTCCTTTTTATTTTACACTTCTACCTACTTCAGCCCAGATCCACAGACTGTAAGAAAGGCATATTACACCTGTTTACAGGAAAATGGGGAGGGGAGTCACCATCTTTTCTTTTTTTTTTTTTTTTCTTTCTTTTTTTTTTTTTTTCACGGTACTGGGGATTGAACTCAGGGACGTTCTACCTCCAAGCTCTACCTCCAGCCCTATTTTTTATTCTTTATTTTGAAACCGGGTCTCACTAAGTTGCAGAGTGCCTCACTAGGTAGCTGAGGCTGGCCATGAACCCGGAACCTCCAGTCTCAGCCTCCCACATGCTGGGATTACAAGTATGCACCACCACACTCGGCCCCATCTTCCTTTCTTGGAAATTAGCAATCTAGTCCCAGGAATCAAAGTTGGTTTTTAAATTCCTGACCTTTTTTTAACAGTCATGGCCCCTTTTATCATATGAAGATGTTATGTTGTTATAACTTTAAAATTTGATACAACTCATATTTGCATAAATATGTCCCCAAACAAAATACTTCTAAGATGGACTTTGGGAAATAAACTGCACAGTGGCTGTTTAAGACCATTGCATGACAGTGCTGCCACCTGGCCCTCAGTTTGGATCCAGCAATACCACCATCTTTAAATGTTTTGTGTATCTTTTGTGTGCAATTACTTGAGTATTTCGTTTCCTTTTACTCCCCTTTCTTTTTAACGAAAACGAGACAAAAATTAATCAATTCATATGCTAAAATTAATGATAAGAAATGAAGTTCTCATCAAAATCATGATACAAAAGAGAGACAAAGAAGCAAATTCTTCATTCTCTCAAAAGTGGCAAATTCTACCTTTCAATTAGGATGTGATGGGACTTAAGCTTGTCAATCTGTGTTCAATGGGAATAAAAAATAAAGAATGTGTATGAAATGAGATAAATATATCAATGAAAAGAGAATCTAAAAGGAATAATTAGGATTTTAGAATGTATTTTAACTCTCTGGCACTAGATCTCCATCCCACCCCATCACACCTTGAGATTTTCAGCCCATTAATCATTTTTAATGCTTTCAGCTTTTGTATACATTTCCAAGAACGTATTATGTCTGGAAATAGTCCAACTCAGAGCTGATCTTATTTTGACATGGTGTTATAGGCCAGTATTTTAAGAAGGACACAATTTACAAGAGTACCCTATGTCATAAAGCTCATCATTAGTTACTGAAAAATAAAAGCTATCATTATTCGAAATTCAGAGCAAAATTCATTGATCTCTGCTAGACAAAAGAGATGCAGAACTAGAAAAAAATTAAACAAGACACATCATGCCTCCATACAATACAGTTCTATGAAAACATGAAATAAGGAAAATAAAAATGGAGACCCAGAGAAAGCAAGTCAAAGGTGAATAAATGATTAAATACATTTGTTCAAAACATAGAGCAAGCAGCAAAAAAGGTTAGACAAGGTCTGGTCTGGGTGACAAAGCTGTCCAGCTTCCAGCAATTTGTGCCAACCTTGCAGAATTTGCTCTCCTGTTAGGAATCTCCCCACTTTCCACCCAGGAAGAATTTAGGGCTTTCAACTACTTTAAGTGAAGAGAGGAACCTGTTGCTGTTCAAGCTCTTCATCTTTCTAGAGAGGCTCAACACAAGGGACAATAAACATGTGATAAGATGATAAATTTAGTTATTAACTTGACATTTTCACATCCAGTTATTTCTAACAGACTCTAAGTACTTAGAAGTTTCCAAATCCCATCATCAGCAGTATGTGGAACCTCTCAAATAGTGTGCGCACACACACACACACCATTTAACTTTACAACTAAAAACAGAAGGCACACTCTTTCAATTCTCTCTTTAGAAATAATTGATTTCACTCAAAGTATTTACTAAAGAGTAGATTGGCTGAATTCAAATGTCATTAATAATAGAAAAACTCATAAAGAAAATTAGCATTCAGTTATAGTCATCTATAGATAAATTAGTAAAATAAATAAAAACAAACTGAGTAAAAATAGGAGTTCCCACATTCTCCAAAAGATGTACCTTCGCATTGGATTTTTGGATTATCGTCAACTTGCAATGTCAGATTCTGGGCCAGTGTGTTCATGGGGGCTGGCCAGGAGAGCTTTCATTTGTGCCAAGCTCCTTTGGCCAACTACCAGCATGGAACCATCCCCATGTGTTGGTAATCTCTAGTAATGTATCAGCAGTCCAGACATTTCACATTCAGTCAGAATGGCTCCTGTGTTCTCCGGACCAACAGAGAGCCAACAAACTTACCAACTCATCTATCTACTAGCAGGTCTTCAGAGTAAAGTTCCATACAAATGACCGTCACCTACATCCTCAGAAATTGACAGATCCCTACTCTAAGAAAAGGTTTAGGCTTATACCACAGTTTAGCATATGTCTACCTGACTGCAAAGTGGGATAGAAATCTGGCCAAATAACCTGGCACTCTTTATCCTGGCTTTCCAAAGACCAAAAACCATAGAGCCATCTAAAACAACCTGCCAAGATGGTAAGTTAGTATGTCTCCCAAACAATTTCTTAACTAGGGATGAAAATAGACCTGGATAACTTCCTATTATTTGGTAATTTGATACAGCATAATAAGAAGTTCTTTGCAAATATATAGAAGGAAGAGAATGAAAGCTATAATAGCTCACTGGTGGTGGTATAGAAACTACCCACCCACAAGCTGCCTAACAGTTGTTACTAAGGTAAATTAAGTATATCAGAGTGATTTAGTGTTTGCTTCTTATTTTGTTGAAATTTAGAGACAATGGTCAAATTATCTATCATATATATACATATATATACATATCCCTTTTTCATTTTTCCATGTTTGCACATAGTGCCTACAACAATACCTGCACAAATAAGATTATTATGTGTTGAATGAACAAATAAATGAAATCTCTAGAAGGAGCCCAAGGCTACTACTTCTCCCTTCTCCTACTCCCACTTTTCAGGACACCCTGTGATGGAGACAGTGGAGGCAAGGACAAAGCTGTGTCACAGAGAGTGAAGTTTGGATGTGATAAAGATTGAAGATCTACCTTCTGGTGCCAAAGCATTTCCTTTGGGTTTCATCATTGGAATTCTGTCTTCTTTTTGGACCTTTTCTCCTGCCTGTCTCTCTTGCAACTCCTGCCTCACAGCAGAAGGATGCCATTATTTTCTTCCTCCTCTTCCCCCTTTTCCTTCATTGACTCCAGTTCCCCTCATTAGCAAAGCAAACAGAAACCAGGGTTAGATTCAGAATAAATGAGGCTTGTAGGAACTGCTGTGGTCTTTCTGTATTGGGCTAGTGAGAGACATGTCTTTCTTTTCCTTTAGGCATCATTCTTTTCATCCCCTGACACCAAGATGGACACACAGAACACAGTAAAATTCAAGGAAAAAGACCAACAAAGCAGTAAGACAAGTCTTCAGTTTAAATCTCAGCCCTACTTTGAGCAAAAGTGTCATTCAGCCGGGCGTGGTGGCGCACACTTGTAATCCCAGCATTTGGGAGGCTGAGACCGGAGGATCCGGGTTCGCGGCCAGCCTCAGCTATCTAGTGAGGCACTCCGCAACTTAGTGAAACCCAGTTTCAAAATAAAGTAAAAAATAGGGCTGGGGGTATAGCTTGGAGGTAGAATGCCCCTGAGTTCAATCCCCAGTACCGAAAAAAAAAAAAAAAAGTGTCATTCATAGTTTCCCATCCAGGAGACTTGAAATCTACAGGATGGTTATGAACTAAAATTCCAGATAGTAATAGGGAGAGCATATTTTTCCAGCCTTGTCTTCTGTACACATATCTCTTTACAGCTCCTTAGTTTTTGATAAAAACTGGTTAAAGATTTACCATTTCAACACCATTTCAAACCATTCAAACATAATTCAAAACCATTTCAACATAATTAACAAATAAATTTAGACCAATAAGAATTACTTTTAATAAATGGGATTAATCCATTAATATTCAAAGGCATTAGAATAGTGGAAACAATACACAATCTTTAGGGCACAACAGTAAAACTGTGCAGGATGAAAGAGGAGAGAATGGGGATTAGTTCTTCTCAAAGGTCTAAAGACAAGATAATAGCACATCCAGTCTCTGAACAAGCAATAGCATAAAGTTCATCCACAACCTCAAAAGGATGATGATGAGATGCCCAGGTCACCTATATCCCAAGTGAACCTTCCCATGAGCAAGAGCAGAACCTAGAGGCATCCTCAGAAAGTCCCAACCTCATATACACTTAGAATCATTTCCACATCTGCCTTGGTCCATCATTACATTTCTTAGTGCATTAGCTTTCTACCACTCTAACAAAATACCTGAGATAATTATAATAAGGTTTATTTTGTCTCATAGTTCTCAAGATTCCAGTCCAAGATTGTGCAGACCCCTTGCTTTGAGTCTCTGGTGGACATTCTTGATAACAACAGCAGGGAATTAGTGGTGGAGAAAATTGAGCAATTGGTCACCTTATGATCAGTAAGCAAAATTGATAGAGGAAGAGACTGGAGCCCCAAAATGTCCTACAAGGCCATGTCCCCAATTACCTAAGGACTGATCACTAGGCCCTACAGCCTAAAGATTCCACTGCTTCCCAATACTGCCACCCTGGGGATCAAGCCTTTAATACATGGACCTTTGGTGGAATTCAACATTCAAACCATAGCACTAGGTTTGGGAAATACATTGTAAATACAATCTGAGAAATTAGGCAGAACAGCTAGAAAAGACAATTTTCAGACTCCTAGAACTATTTTCATGATGCCCTTTATTATTTTATATGAAAAGAATTCTGCAAAGAACAAAGTCATTTTAAATGTGATTATAAAAGCTACAATGTATGCTATTTTGCATCATTTTAATATGAAGTTGCTCATCCTAGAGTTTATTATGACTCAGGACTGTTCTACTTCTAAAATCCTAAACTGTAACATAATGGACTATAATGATCATCTACCCATCTAGCCTTATTATTTCATTTCTCTCAACTATAGTGCTTTCAATTATTCAAAAATCCCAAATCTATATTTCCATTTGCTGACTTGCTAGTACTCTAAACACTCACCTAATTTTCTTAGAACTCTTCACCTGGAAGAGACATACAAATTTATGAACATACAAATTCCATATGTCTCAATTAATCATATTTTCCCATAAACCCTGACTTCTCCTTGAGCCCTGTGCTTCACACAAACCACCTCTTTCACGTCCACTGAATAGGCTCTTCTGAATGTCTCAAACTCTGTGTATTTTCTCATATCTTTGCTCGAACTTATCTTATATACCCTCATTTCTATCTAATTACTTCCCAATTCTCCCCCAGCAACATGCCCATTCAATATTACTCATCTCTCAAGATACATTTCAAGTATTACCTCTTCTTATTACTTCCTCTTACTTGATTGCATTTCAAGTAGTCCCTTCCTCAATCAGGTTGGCCACTTCTCCTTTGAGTTTCCACTGATTCCTACATATCCACTTTAGCAATGATGCAGAGATTATTACTACAACCATATGGATAAAAAAGATTATAGAAAATCATCATCTATTTTCGACCCTAAAAGAAATTTCAGAGATCTATCACTGTTAATCTATTGAATCAGGATTTTCAGAGAGAGTAAATTAAGGTGCATACATATCTCTAACTTGGTGATATCGAAGAAACATGGGAGTAGAGATAAGTAATAGTGGGCTCAGAAAAATTAGGCTGGATGGGTAGGTACTAGATCAGAAGCATGCTTCTGCAGCTAGAGCTGTGAACAATAGCCCTCAAACTAATAGAGTCATAACCTTTTCCCTTTTTGTACTTTATCAGAAAAATGAGTCTTTGTGGCTAGATATGTCTTCTATTGCACTGATTTAAGTATAGGCTAAATAGACAAACAAGAGTCATAACAGAAAATGTGATTCGTTATCAGAAGAGAAAAAAAGAACAAAAGAAAAGGGGGAGTAAAGAGAGAAACAATCCATAAAATGCACTGAAGATTGTAAGAGAGATAAAAGCCAACCAGATTGGTTTTTGATGAAGGAGTCCTCTGGGAAAAGGCTACTCAATGTTCCTCTCCAGAGAGGGAATGGGAGGTACCCTTTTCAATATGCCATGTGAGATATCCTGTTTCATTGAACCTAAGATGATATTGAACATGAGGGACATTATCATTTTATTTATTGACAAAATACAGAATTGAAAGAAAGAGATGGAAAAAGGATTTTTACTTCTGGCTTTGCACTGTATAGAGAAAGTTATAGGCATTTTAAAGAATCTTACATTTTAAAATTCTTTCAGCACTTTTCCATGAAATTTGGACAGATGCTTGGGAGTTCTTTGGTTTTGTTTTGGATCAATCACCTGTTTTTAATGACTAAGTACACAGATTAACTTCAAGGCAGCTTGACTTTATATAGTTATAGGTAACTTTTCAGAGTCTAGAATGGTCATACACACACACATACACACACACACACACACACACACACATTGTAGTATAACATCATAATGTAGTTCAGAATGTTAGTGACACACAGTTACACAACACTCAGTGAGCTTTCCTCCAGATCTCTCCCACTCTCCCTTCCCCATACGTGATATTAAGATTGGCATTGGTATTCTCACTTATGTACATACTGTCACTGGAAGTGTTTCCTTTATTAATTCTTCCTTCCCCCACCATCCTCGTTCCACTGGGGTCTCTCCTCCATTATCTAAAGTCCTTCTTGTATCCCAAGTACTCCCTAGCTTCTGCATATGAAAGAAAGCACGTGACCTTTTCCTTTCTGTGACTGTCTAATATTACTTATCCATTTTCCTGCAAAGGACATAATTCTTCTTTATTGCTAAGTAGAATCCCATTGTGTGTATATCCCATATTTTTTTTAATCCTTTCATCTGTTAATAGACACCTAGGTTGATTCCATAATTTGTCTGTGAATTGTGCTGCTATAAACATGGATATGCATGTACAATATTCTGATTTTAGTCCCTTTGGAAAGATACTCAGGAATGGTATACCTTGATCATATGGTAGATCCATTCCTAGTTTTCTGAGAAATCTCCACACTGATCTCCCTAGCAGCTGCACTAATTTGCAATCCCAACAACAGTGTAGAAAAGTTCCTATTTCCCCACATCCTCACCAGCATTTATTGTTGTTTGACTTCTTGATTATTAAATTTTTTTGTGTGTATGGTACTGTGGATTGAACCCAGGGGCATCCTACCTTTGAGCTATACCCCCAGCCCTATTTTTATTCTTTATTTTGAAAGAGGGTCTCACTAAGTTGTGGAGGGCCTCACTAAGTAGCCGATACTGGCCACAAACCTGGGATCCTCTTGTCTCAGCCTTCCAAGTACTGGGATTATAAGCAGGCACCACCACGCCCAGATGATGACTCACATTCTGATTGGGGTTAGATGGAGTCTCCGTGTAGTCTTGATTTGCATCCCTCTTACTGCTAATGATGTCTAACATTTTTCATATATTTATTGGCTATTTGTATTTTTTGTTTGTTCACTGCCTACTTAGTTCATCACTTGCCCATTTTTTTGGTGGGGTTATTTCTTAAATTCTTTGTATATTCTAGATATTAGTCCTCTAATCATAGGAGTAACTGGCAAAGATCTTCTCAATTCTGTTGCCTCTCTATTAAGGTTCTTGATGGTTTTCTTTGCTGCACAGAAGCTCTTTAATTAAATGCAATCCTATTTACTAATCCTCATTTTAATTTCTTGTGCCTTGAAGGTCTTATTTAGGAAGTTTCTACCTGTGCCTATGGTTGCCCAGATTCCTTCTCCCATCTCCCTTTCTGATGTCAGGTTGAAAATGAATGAGTAGGGACCCAAAATAATGATAATAGATAATACTTCTAACATTTTTATCTAAGTTTTTGAAATTAATGAACTCATAGCTGGGCATGATTATGCATGCCTGTAATCCCAGTACTTGGGAAGCTGAGACAGGAGGATTGGAAGTTCAAAGCCAACCTCCACAACTTAGTGAGCCCCTGTCTCAGAATAAAAATAAAAAAATAGGGCTGAGAGTGTAGCCTGGAAGTAGAATATACCTGGGTTCAATCCCTAGTACCACACACAACAACAACAAAAAAAAAATTAATGAACTCATTTAGTTTTTATAGCAAATTCTATAAGGTGGATAGAGTTTACTATTTCTACTGAAAGACAGGAAGCTTAAGTAATTGCCCAAGCTTATATAATCAGTAAGTGGCAGAGCTGGAGTTCACACCCAGGTAGTATGAATCTGGTGCCTATATTCTTAATTCCCATATTATACTCTTTCACACTTTTAATATACAGCACATGTTTTCCTCAAATGGAAGCCATTTACTACTCTTCCACATGAACGAAGCTGATCATACTCTATTTTTTCACAGTATATTTTAGTCTGCAGATAGACATGATAAAGCCTAGAATAATGATGAAAACAGCCACTCCTAAGCCAACTGATCATTGAAACATGCACAGATAAAAAAACGCCATTGTATTAGACAAAGTGAAGAATATATTTCCTACAACTGTAGGTGCGTTATCCTAGAAACAAGAGAAAGTAAATGTAATCAAGAAACATAGTTTGTTATTTAGCGAGAAATATAAAGGCTAAAAGACACTGGTGAGAAAGTTGTAAAGACTGAGGAAGATTTTGTTCATTTTGACATTAAGATATGCAAATTACATGCAAAGTATGTAAATCTGCACAAAGATAGTGAGAAAAGACGAGGTTATTTTTTCTTGAAGCCTTACATAAACACCTTATGAAATGAACAGTGAGAGTGCTGAATATGAACTTCAGAATGGTATAATTTTCTAAGTGCACTGACATCTAGTCCATAGAAGACAGAAATAACCACCTATTCAAAAGATGTAAATATAATAGACAAATTTGCAAGCCTTTCCTCACTATGATCACTTAAAAATGGTTTCTAAGTACTTTCCAGGACTCTTTCTACTTTCATATTTCCAATCTCCATACAATATATCACCACCCTTTGAACTGGTATGGAAAAGACAATCTCTGACATCAAAGTCAAGATATTTACATCAGAATTGGTATCATAAAGGTCAAAAGACTTAGTCTGATCATGAGTTTACCCTAATCCAAATATTAATAAACTGAGTTATAACAACTCTAATGTACAAATACAATGTTTTCAAGTACCTACTTCTCTGAGGACCTCTCCAGTGACTAACTTCTTATTGAGGAACAACTATTTTGACACTATTCTCCTGGCTTAGGTGAAAACCATCCTAGGAAAAAGCCTACTCTTCAACCTATTCCAATAATACAAAATAACCATTTCACTACCTTTTCTGTAGCAGCCATAATCCTTGAAATAAGTGAAAATGAATTCCTTGAATTTCTTCAAGTTAGGAAGAAATAGAAAAGTAAATGCAGAGAAAATATAATGGGCATAGAGAAAGCCAATTAGAAGGGCCCCAGTAGATTTCAGCCAATTGCTTCTTCAGAAAGAAAATGAGAAGATACCAAGATAAATAAAACATGATTTCTGCCTCCAATCTCCTGGGGTTTTTAAACTTTCAATTGGAACCCAGGACATGACATTTCAGATTTATCAAAACAGGCCCAGCAATCCTCTACTAACCAAGGTAAACCATGTCATTCTCAGGGAGTATAACCTATCCTAACCTTCACTGGCAGCACAGAACAGGAGAAAATCCTGTTTGCACTTAAACTCTGTTGAAAGATGTGGTGGGAAAGGAAACTGAACCCACTGGGTGATATCCATAAAATATTAGCACCACAAGGGACTTAAGAAAATTATTCAACCACCTCATTAGTCAGACGAGGAATGAGAAGGGAAATGAGGCCGAGAGAAGTTAAATGACTTTTCTGAGGTCTCATAGGTACTTAGTGGCAGTGGAACAGGACCCTATCTGATGTCTATTTTTTATTATGCCAAATAATTTTTATCTGAGGATTACCATTATTTATGCATTCCTAGACTCAACTTATAAATAGTTAGTTGTTGACTACATGTTCCCTTAAAATTAGCAGATAATATCTACTTATGCATTGCTTCCAGAGCCATCTTCCCAAATACAATGTGGATTATACCATGTTCCTGCTTTTAAAAATCCTTTTATTCCCAAAGGACAGAATCCATGCAGGTAGAACACATTCTTTCAAGATTAAATTCACCAGCCTAGACTCCCAGATCTCCCACCTTGAACTTTATATTCCAGAGACACCAAACTGAATGTAGTTCTCAAAATGAGAAAAATTGATTGACACTGCCTTGCTTTAAATATAGCCCCTTCCTCTGAGAGGTTCTTTTCCCATTTGTTTTCTAAAGAGAAAAATAAAAACTCCTATTCATCCCTTAACACATATCTCTTTTCCAAAGACAATGTATGCATTCTTCATTTCCAGGTGAAATTAATCACAGCTTCCTCTGCACTTCCAACATTCCTCTGTCATTGAACTAATCACATTGTTTAGCAACCATCTCTCACTAGGGTTCTCAATTAGGCTGTGACACCTCAAGGGAAGAATGCATAGCCTTGCATCTCTACATCCCCAGCTTCAAGCACATAAAAAGTACTCTATTCATATTTTGTTGAATTACAATGCAATACCCATGAAATTACCAAGGTCACTCCTCACAGACATAGAAAAATCAGTCCTTAAATTCATTTGGAACAACAAAAAGCCCAGGATAGCCAAAGTAGTTCTTAGCAACAAGAACCATGCAGGAGGCATCACAATACCTGACTTCAAACTCTACTACAAAGCCACAGTAATAAAAACAGCATGGCATTGGCACAAAAACAAACACATAGACCAATGGAGCAGAATAGAAGATTCAGAAACAGACCCACATGCTTACAGTCAATTGATTTTTGACAAAGGAGCCAAAAACATACACTGGAAAAAAGATAGCCTCTTTAACAAATGGTGTTGGCAAAACTGATTAATCATATGCAGGAAAATGGAAATAAACCCCACTTACTCACCCTGCACAAGAGTCAACTCCAGGTGGATCAAAGACCTGGAAGTCAGGCCAGAGACCTTGCAGCTACTTGAAGAGGGCATAGGACCAACACTTCAACACATAGGCACAGGTAAAAACTTTCTCAACAAGACCCCAAAAGCACAAGCAACTCAAACTAAGATCAATACATGGGATTGCATTAAACTGAAGAGCTTCTGTGCAGCAAAGGAAACTATCAAGAACCTCAACAGAGAGCCCACAGAGTGGGAGAAAATTTTTGCCAGCTACTCTGCTGATAGAGGACTAATATCTAAGATATACAGAGAACTCAAGAAACTCACAGCTAAGAAAACAAATAACCCAATCAAAAAATGGGCAAAGTATTTTTTTTTTTTTTTTTTTTTTTTTTGCGGTACTGGGGATTGAACTCAGGGATATTCTACCTCCGAGCTACACCCCCAGCCCTATTTTTTTATTCTTTATTTTGAAACCGGGTCTCACTAAGTTGCGGAGTGCCTCTCTAGGTAGCTGAGGCTGGCCCGGAACCAGGATCCTCCGGTCTCATCCTCCCAAATGCTGGGATTACAAGCGTGAGCCACCACGCCCAGCTGGGCAAAGGATTTAAATAGACGCTTCACAAAAGAAGAAATACAAATGGCCAATAAATGTATGAGGAAATGTCCCACATCATTGGCAGTCAGAGAGATGCAAATCAAAACTACCTTGAGATTTCACCTAACTCCAATCAGAATGGCAATCATCAAGAACACAAACAACAACAAATGCTGGCGAGGGTGTGGAGAAGTGGGAACCCTAAAACATTGCTGGTGGGATTGCAAAGAGTGGAACCACTTTGGAAAACAATATGGAGGATCCTCAGACAAATGGGAATGAACCTACCATATAACCCAGCAATACCACTTCTGGGTATCTACCCAAAAGAATGGAAACCAATCAGATGGATGCATGTGTATTTATGTTCATAGCCACACAATTCACAATTGCAAACTATGGAACCAGGCAAGATGTCTATCAATAGATGAATGGATTACAAAACTATGGGATATGTACACAATGGAATTTTACTCAGCCATAAAGAAGAACAAAATCATGTTATTTGCAGGGAAAAGGATGGAACTGGAAAACATTATGTTACATGAGATTAGTCAGTTACAAAAAGTTAAAAAGCCTATGTTCTAATATGTAGATGCTAGGGAGAAGATGGGGCACAAGAGGGTCTCCAGATGAAAAAGGAGAAACCCTAGATAAGCAAAGAAGTTGACTTAACTGAAGGGGATGGATGGGGGGGGAATACCCTAATGCACATGATGTACTTTCATAAATATAATCAAGGTCAATCACTAAATTGAACTTGAGAAGGCAGGAGGGTGAGGGAGTGCAGCGGGAATTGGGGAAGGGGTTAAATGAGAAATGTGTGCATATATGCCTTTATCAGCTTGTACCTAACAAAGATGTATGATTACAATGCACCAATTATTATAAAAAATAAAAATAAAATATAAAAAATATTTTGTTGAATTAAATGAATGGGTTGGGTGCTAAAATAGGCTTAATTATTTCTGACTCTTTGTGTCAGAGAGTTCTAGTTCAAAATACTGTTGACAACAATCAAGGAAATGCAATGAAGCTAAAGATTAACACTTAACAATTATTATTTGTTTTGCATTAGCCGAGAAATATTTAAAAAGTAATTGTGGAAAAGGGGCTGCAGCACAGAGAACAATCCATACACAATGTGCATTGATTTAAGCCAGGTTTTTGAAAGAAAAGCTTTCTTGGAACAGGTGACCTTTATTACCACTTTGCTTTAATTGCAAATACTTTTAGTACCTGATGCCTATTAATTTGTCAGCCTTGCCAGGAACAAAGCCAAGAAACCACAACAAAAGAAAAATAAACCTTTAAATGCAGGCAATCAAGAGCCGGCTCTGGGTAACAATTACCTTGAGTAATGCAGAAACACCAAGTAGCCAGGGCAGTTCACTAAATAAATTTCATTCTTAATTATAGGAAATAAGGAGGGCAAAATAAAAACTTCATCATTCATTGTAATGTGTAGGAATCCAAAGGGATGTATAGATTACTTCATTTTATTTTATGGCTTAGAACAGTTCAGCTTCACAAGGGTGATCAACAAGCAAAAAGGGCCTTCCCTGCATATGCAGAGCACTATACAACCAAGGGGCAGAGGATCCAGATATAAACTGCCAAGCAATTTTTCTCTGGCCATTCTAGAGGTCACTTCAGTGATGGCAAGTCGATGGAACTGAAGAAATATTTAGCTAGTGTCTAATTCTTCCTGAAAATTGATTGGATGCTAAACTTGGCATCAATAAAATATTTGGAGTAACTAATGATTGATGGTGCAGTGTACTGGAGGATAAATATTCTACTCACGCAACCGTTTCCCAGAAAGTCTGAAATCTTGTGCATTTCTAACTTCGGTGACCCTAAATCCTCTGACTGTCCATGGGATCCAGTACCATTTCCTGGAGCAACGGGTTCCAAAGTGGTAGAGAAGGCAGTAATTAACCCCACAGTTGTTGGTGCTGCTACAACAAAATACCACAGACTGGGAAATGTATAAACAATAGAAATTTATTTCTCACAGTTCTAAAGACTGGGAAGTCCAAGATCAAGTCACTGGCAGATTTGGCATCTGGTGAGGGCCCAGTGGCGCATACTTGTAATCTCAGCACTCAGGAGTCTGAGGCAGGAGGATTACAAGTTTGAAGACAGTCTCAACAATGTAGTGAGACTCTGCCTAAAAAAGGCAGAGGCAGAGTGCTTCTGGTTCAATCTCCAGTACCACAACAGAATGCCTTGAAATCTCCACCCTAATGTGGCAGAAGAAATAGAAAGGCAGAAAAGGGACCAATTTAACTCTCTCTAGCTCCCCACTTCTTAACACTATTGCACTGAAAATCAAATTTCGACATGAATGTTTGGGACACAGACATTCAAACCATAGCACTACCTAATTAAATCACACAGGAAGGAAGAGGAGGTTCTTAAAAGAAAAACTGGAGGGCTGTTATTAACAAAATAAGAGAATGGCATGTATGTCACTATCAACATGATTTACATTATGATGTGAGACTATAATGCACCAATAAAAATATGTTAAAATATAAAAAATAAGAGAATGGAGAAGAGATCCTGGGCAGGTGAAAGTATAAGGCATATCATTTCAACATCTAAGAAAGTTAAGAACTATGAAATGGACAGGGAATAAAAACAACATGCTCAAGTACTTCAAGTCCACCGAAACAATTTGTACATGTGTCCTCTGAGTGTCAGGAGAACACAACTAGAGCCAAAAGGTAGAATTTTAGAGAGGCAGCAACAACTTAAAATAAGGAACATCATAAAAGATGTTTAAAAATAAGTATGCTGCCCTTATTAAAAAGTGAGTTCCCCATGGCTGAAAGGGACAGTAGAGATTTTTCCAACATTCCTCTCCTAGGACATTCTTTTCCCATTTTAGGGGAAACTTCCTCCCTACCTTCTCTTCTTCCTCTTATATGTTTCTTTTTCTACCCCACCTAGACAGAGAAGAGAATCCATGTTGTATTTAGTCACGTCTGTCTCTGGATCCTCTCCCTCTTGGCACACAGAGCACATCTATTCCCTCCCCATTTCTTCCTCTTCTCTATAGCGATGCTCTGCAGTACAAGTCCTGAGCCTATGAGGTCAGGGGACCTGCAGTTATCAGCTGTATGATCTACATCTGGGTGGATGGGTTTGACCAGGAGTGAAGAGACAAAAACCCAGCTTGAACACAAGATATTGAATCACATTTGCCAGCATCAGGGTCAATGTTTAATTCTTATCTAATTTCTGTATGGACTCAAGTGATTCAGAATTTAAAAAGAGATGTGATTAATTGGATCCCTTATCTCTAATATTTTTTAGAAGGGACTCCAGCATGGAATTCAAACAATGTGTTTGGAATGGGAATGTCATTTGAAATAATCCCCTGGAATTCTTTGCAATCTATGATACAAGTTATGTAAGACTACAAAGGTCACTGACAATGGTAATTATTGGCATATGTTTATCCTCCAGAAATAGTCTGAGACTTTTATCTTATGACAGGTCACTAGAAAATCCAGCACCCTTCTGTATTGTGAGCTGACAATATGCCTATAGCAACAAGGTCTAATGGAACTCGCTGTTTCTAACAGCAGAAAACCTGATTTCTATTGCGTAAATAACCATTTGCTATTTATCAATTAATTCCTCTGCCCCTGTTACTCTTCCCATGAAATAATAATGACAATGCTTTGCCACAATGTTGGAATACTGCCAAGTGGATACTTAGTACTTGTATTATAATAATTTTATAATTGTAATATGCTAAATGCTTAAAAGGAACTTATGACTTCCAAAAGTAGATAAGTTATTGTGAAAAATGCTTAGCTGCATTCTCAGAATAAATTAGTGGAAAGTAGAATAAATTATGTGTAAAAAATCTAGAAAACATTCTAAAAAAGAAGAACTAAGTTGAAGGACTTACACTACCTGACTTTAAGATTAACTATTTAACTATAGTAATCAATATAATATATTACTAGTATAATAATTGACAGGCAAATCAATGCAAGGAAAAGATAAGAAATAGAACTAGTACCCTAATTTTGGACAAAAGAAACTTAATAGGTAAAGAAAAATTACAATAAATGTTTCTGTAATAACTGGGTATCTATAGATGAAACATGAACTCTGACCTCTGCTTCTCACCAACAAATAATATTAATTTGAAATCGATTATACACTAGTCATAAAGGTTAAAGAATAAATCTTTTAGAAGAAAAGGTAGAAAGATATGTTTAACACAGAGAGGTAGACAAATGTTTCTTAGACAAACCTCTCCAGTAAAAAATTGGCAAGATTTCAACAGATCCTTCACTAAAGAAGTTACATGAATGGCCAATAAGCACATGAAAAAGTGCTTAACATCTTTTAGTCACAGAAAAATGAAAATTAAAACCCTATGAAGCCAGGTGCAGTACTTACTCCTATAATCCTTGTAATCTCAGTACTTGAGAGACTGAGACAGAAGGATCACAGGTTCCAGGTTAGCATATAATAATTTAGCAAGACCCTGTTTTCAAAATAAAAAATAATTAGGCTGGGGATGAAGCTCAGAGTCAGAATGCCCCTGGTTTACTCCCCAGCAAACCCCCCCCCCTGAATACACACCACAAAAACCCTAATGAGATAACCACTAATACCTACCAACTGAAAACACTAAATGTTGGCAAAAATATAAAACTGAAATTATCATATTGTTGGTGGGAATATGATGTGGTACAACCAATGGTGTGCAGAACCCAAGTGACTCTGGCTCACAAGAGCAAATTGCTCATATCTCTTCCCATCAATAACTGCACATTTGTAGCTTCAAATTGGCTATGGTGGGAGTGTTTACACCAGGGAATTGGCAGTTTAGCGTTGTTATTGGCGGTTATGAGAGTCTTCTTCTCCTCCTCCTTTTTTTTTTTTTTTTTTTTTTTTTTTTTGGAGAGCTAGTTAATAAATATTTACCAGCACACCACTGGGAAAAGTTACTGTATGACAATTTATGGTAGTTTCTTATAAAACTTAATATGCACCTACTTTCTGAACCAAGTATTTCACAAAAATAATTCTACAAGAATGTTCATGGTAGTTTTATCCATAATAGACAAAATCTGAAAACCACCCAGGTGTCCACCAATAGGAGAATGGCAAAATATACTGTGGTATGGTCAGACATGGAATCGTTCTCAGCAGTCAAATCAAATGAATTACTGAGCACCACTAGCAAGGACAAATCCCTAAATTATGCTGAGTAAAAGAAGCCTTACAAAAGAGTACATACCTTATGATTACATTTATATGAAGTCATAATACAGGCAAAACTAAGGTTCAAACCAAAAACAGAACAATGGTTGTCTCTGGGGGGTAAAAGGGAGGGGCTGGGATTGACTGGGAGGGCACATGGGGGTACTTCCTGGAGTAAAGATAAAGTTCTGCAACTGTTAGAAACTGAATGCTCATATGCCTCCAGAATTCATATGTTGAAATCTAACCTCCAACATGATAGTATTTGGAGGTGGTAATGTGAAGGCAGTTATGTGACAAGGGAGGAACACTCATGAATGGGACTAGTGCCCTTACAAGAAGAGGAGGGAGGTAGCCAGTTCTCTCTCTTTCCATCACTCATTGTGAGGACATCATGAAATGTCTGTGGTCTGCAACCAGGACGAAGGCCATGCTGGCACAGCTCCAGAACTATGAAAAATACATCTCTATTGTTTTAATCAGCCACCCAGTCTGTGGAACTTTGTTTTAGCAACCCAAATTAAGACAGTAACTTAATAGGAATTTAACTGAAGCACATACTAGCATTTGTCAACAATCAGTGAATATACACTTGAGATTTAGTATTTCTTTATGTACATATTAATTCAAAAGAAAAAAGCTCAAATAAATACTAGGTTCTAGTTAATAATTCATATACTAAAATATTTAGAGGAAATGTACTTATATCTGTAATTTACTTTGAAACCTATCAACAGTAAAATGAATTGGTGGATAGAGAGATGGGTAAATGGATAGATACTCCATAAAGCAAATATAGTAAAATCTTAATGGGAGAAACTAGGACATGGGTGTAGGTGTTATCTACAAGTTCTTTCACTTGTCTATATGACTGAAATTTTTCATAATAAAATATTACAGAAAACTGGGAAAAGAGAATATTTATAGCTCTTATTAACTGAAAGCTTACCATTGCCAGGCACAATGCTAGGTATTTTATAAGCTTTATCTAATTTATTCCCCACAACCACTCTGTGAAGCAGATGCTACTGTCATCCCCCATTTTCCCAGTAATAAAATTAAGGCTTAGAGAAATAAAGTCACTTGCCCCCAATCACACAGCAAGTATGTGAGGAATGGCTCAGCTCACACTGTATCTTAACCACATGGTACAGTGTCCTTCCCTGTATGAGAGAAACAAAGAAAATAAGAGTGCAAAAGGAACTCAGCCTCAATTGAAATTCAACTAGAGTCAGGGACATGCATTTGGTCAGTCTCCACTTAGCCCATCCTATAGGATTAAATTCCATGCAAGACCAGCTACATAATTCATGGAGCTTAGTACAAAACAAACATGGTGGATCCCTGGTTCAAAATTAATGAGGAATTTCAAGAAGACAACAGCAGAGCATTAAACCAAGTGCAGGTCCAAGCCCTTGAAGCAGGCCCTGGGTAAGAACAAAAAGTATTCAATGTGAGAACAGTGACTATAAATTCCTCAAATCATACAACAACCCTTTCTGTGATTTTTCCCCCTATATTTCCCTCCTGGAGTTAGGGCTTTTATAACCAAAAAGCAAAAACAATAAACTCAAACCCTCGCGATCATGGTATCTGAATATTGAAGCTGTAGTGAGTCTCTATAAAAGACTATTTTGTGCTCTTGCCACAATCAAGACACATTAGTCATAAAAGGTACTGATCTCCCTCTCAAATGGGTCATCACCGACACAGCTGCAAAGGCTGGTGGATCATCCTACAAAGGTAAACAGGCTTCAAAGAGGCAGGCTTTGTCACTAGTGGAACGAATCAGTTATGCATCATTCCCCTCCAACTCCAAAACTGACGGACAATCAGAGGCTGTTTCCTCCATTTATGTAGCTGACTGGTACCCTCAGGATTTCTAACCACAGAGCTCATTTGTACTTTAGGAAATGGAGACCATGGCACCAATTGAAAGTGCTTAAAGAAAAATAAAGCTCCCATCTATTTCCAGGCCACAACAATTCAGCAGCAGCTTAGTTGCTTTCTGCCTGGGCTGTTGCTATAATCAGTAATTCTCAGACAGACATAAAACACAGTAGTTTTGCTAAGGATAACAGACTGTTCATCCACGGAAAAGACTTCAATATTTTTTCATGTTCTGTACAAAATGCTTCATTTCGACTAGAATCAAAATGACAAATGCTTTCACATCAGAGTTTTGCTGGCTGTCTCAGGAAGCTGAAAAATACTGTCACCGAAGAATAACTGAGAGGATTTTAAGAAATGCAGGAAGACATGATTGGCCTCTCGTTTCATTCTGCATCAGGCACCGCACGGGTTATTCAAATTAAAATGATTGCTCTGGAAGCTTTGATAACTCTGCAGTCGAAAATGATGCCCCAAATTCCTAGAATGTAAGGTCCCTCTATATGAAAGACCACAGGCGATGCAACCAGAAAATAAGTTGTTTTGAGGACTTCCAGGAAATCTTTAATTTTAAAGAAGAGAAACCACTGGAACTGGGAGTTGGGGAAAGACACGCAATACACTGATTCCCTAGCAATTTCTGGGGCTGCTCCCTCATTAAAGGCTACAAAAGCCTTTTTGTGAAATGCAGAAAGCCAGCATGCTTCCACGGTGACTGAGGGGCCCGGCTGCCTTCCCCTTGGCGGGTGAGAAACAGACATTTTTTAAATAAAAAGAAATTCTCTTATGCTCAGAAGACTTTAGAACAGTCTAGAAATGTAGCATGAAATCCTGCCTCGTAGGGTTGGCTTGGCTGACCTATTTGGATCAAAGTCTCTTAGGTCTTGGTAGGAACTGAGCGCAAGAACAGGTAGAATCAGCATGGGCTTTTTCATTTGTAGCATTCACTAGCATTAGGGCAACCGTGTCCGGTAAAACAAATGGCTAGAATGAAGGCATGGGGAAGATTTCTTGCTGAGTGTGTTTACTGCATAGGTGAACACACACCAGCCATGGAGGACAATGCCAAGGGAGCAGCTGGAGACATATGTATATAGTTATAGCTTCATCTACCTCTGAGTAAAGCCAACCCCTCCCTCAAATAAAGTGAACAAATGCAACATTTGTCAGGACTGGACATGCCATAGATACTGTGTCTGACTACAAATAGACCAATTTTTCAATACCCCCCCCCCTTTTTAAGACAACCAGTGAGGTCTTTGGAAACCACTTATCTATTTCTAAACTCACCTCTATTACAGTTGTCAACTAATCTGAGAGCTGGGGGGGGGGTCGTCAGGAAGAACAGCATCATTTTAACTAAGATGGAGAAGTTTTATTTATTTTTAAAATAAGTGTTGACCTAAACTCCAGATTTCTAATATTTTAAACACATCACCATTTGTAACCCCCTGTTTTTCTCCAAATTGCTAAATTAGAAAGAAGATGAGCTTTGAGGTAAGGTAAACCTGGTTGGAACCCTGAATCCATGAATTAATAATTAGCTATAACATAGGGAACAAGTTCTTACCTCCAAACCTTGGGTAAAAATGGAGCAATTGATACTACCTCATTTGTGTGTAGAAAAGATTAAATAAGATAATGTATGTAAGACACCCAGCATGGGTCTAGCACAGAAAAGGTGTTAAACACACATCATTGGTTCTGTCTCCCCCTTCCCACCCCTCCCCAAGTCGCTGGAATCACTGCTTTTCTGTTGCCTTCTCTTGCATGCATGCTAATGATTGCCTGAAGGTTGTTTGAGAGCAATTTTAACAAACTCAGTTATTCTACTTGTTAGTAGGTTACAGTGAATAATAAATACAACTTGTTAATCATTCTGGACAGTTTTTGCATCAGAGAAATCACATCAGCAGCTTTGCATGACAAAAGGTTAAAATATGAGCCCCCAAAGGAATCATTCAGCTCAAAATTCAGTATTTCAGAGTTTTGCCTTTCAAATGAGTCCCACTGAAGCACCCACAACTGCCTTCTACCAACATTTAATCCATTTTTCTCTCTAACAAGTATCAGGAATTGCAAGATCCTCCTTCAGAAAAAGTGAAGTGCTCAGGCCCTAGGGCAGACCACTTGTGTTGGCCTCGCAGCCTCTCCACTTGGTAGCCCTGCGAACTTGACAAAGGACTCACCCCTTCCACATCTTGGTTTCCATGTCATAAAAGGGGATAACAACAGCACCACTTTCATCTTCCCAAATTGTTGTCAGGATTAAACAAACATATGATGTAAAGCACAGAGCACTGTGCCCAACTCAGAACAAGTGCTCGGATAACTATTTTTCTCAATCCAAAAAACATACCCATTGTATTGATAAAAATAAGTTGGAATTTTTTCTGGGAACCAGGATAATAGATTTCTGTCTTCAATGTGGTCAACATGTTCCTGAGAAAGTCAATTTCTCCATCTGTGACTCTACAAGTCACTGAAAGAATCGCAGTAGAAAGTAGAGAGGGGAAAGTGGGACTGAAGATATTTATAAATGTGCTCTGGCTTGTGCCTGAAAGGCTCACCCCAAATACACATACACACACACACACACACACACACACACACACACACACACACACACACATATATACACACAGAACCATTGAGGCCACCAGCCTCCACAATCTTTTACTTCACAAAAAGAACTTGGGAACTGAAAGACAATGTGACTGACTCAAAATTCATGTCTACTTTCAAATTAGAAAGAAAAAATGTACATATATACATATATGCATATATATACACACACACACACACACACATTCCAAAACCAAGTTCAGTGACCTAGTTCAAGATCTGTTCTTATTTCTGAGTCAAGTTGGAGGATTAAAAGTTGTCCTTTGCAAACTTTAAGTATACATAGGAATCACCTACACTAAAATGCAAATTCTGATTAAGTAGGTTGAGTGGGATTTTAAATCCTGCCTCTCTAACAAGTTACTACCTGATGCCAATGTTACTAGTCCAAGAACCCCACTTTGACAAACAAGGATTCAGAAACCTACTTCAATATAGTCTGTTAGTCATACTGACTAACATTTGCAAACTGTTCTCTCCTATGAGAAAATAACCCAATATCCAAAGAAAATTGACTTGTACACACACTTAGCTGAAATAATTACTTACCTTGAATAATATGCTATGAACATAGGTCTAGAATTTGAATGTGACTTCACCAGCCATTAGTCAGCATAGTTTATTTTTAAAAATATTAAGTGAGTCTGGTGCTGTGGCATATGACTCTAATCCCATACTTGGGAGGTTGAGACAGGAGGATAGCAGATTGGAGGACAGCCTCAGCAACTTCACAAGGCCCTCAGCAACTTAGTGAGAACCTGTTTCAAAATAAAAATAAAATAGAGCTGGAGATAGAGCTCCAAGGTAGAATGCCCCTAGGTTCAATTGCCAGGACTGCAAAGAAAAAAAATTAAGCGACTCCTCTGTGCACAACATTGCTCTAGGGACTTAGAAATATAACAGTAATCAAAACAAAGTCCTTGCTCTTATGGAGCTTATACTCTACTGAGAGTGGCAATAAAAACATAAACAAGTAAATAAACAGCTTGCCAGAAATAGATGAATGCTGTAGAGAAAACCACCCTAGGGTAAATGAGTGCAGGCCTTTAGTTCTAGGTAGGTTGAGATATTTATTTAACAAAGGATGGTCAGGTAAAGACCTCAGTAATAAGCTGATCTCTAAGCAGAAACTCTAAGCAAAAAAGAGGAAGTGACAGAATCATTTGAATATTTCGGGGATTAGTGTTCAAGACACAGCATATAACAAGTTCAAAAACGGAGACTGGAAACGAGAAAGCCGTGATGTGTGAGATACAATGAGCAGGCGCCGGAGTACTGCTGCAAGTCATGCTGCGATATTAAGCTGAGTTAAAAGCATACCGAAGCGAAAAAGGACCAAATCAACACCCTCATAATCTAACGTAGGACAGAAATGAACTTCTGACAAGGGAAACACCTATTAACAATGGGCTTTGTCAGCACTTAATGGTGGACAATCCTCTCTACTAGAAAAAGAGGTAAGCCAGTGTCCTTCTGACAGAGGGTAAGAAAAGGAAAAGGAGTCTTTAATGTAAGAATGATAATTCCAAACAGTTAAGTAATTACTGAGGTGGTCTGGAGTATGGGACAGAGCATGCTTTTGTCCTTTTGGTCAATGGACAAAATGGTATCACACACTGATTTATCTATCAAATTATCCCTTCCAGTAGATGCACCTGACTAAATGCATCTTCGTTCAAATTGCACCTTGAGCATTTTGAACAGAATGCTGCAAAGCCAGGACTTCCACTATAGTTCCAATAAGCACAGATGTGTCTCTGAATGAACATCAGATATTCATACTGGTTAAATCACATATTCATCATTCCTGGAATTCATGGGTTCCTAAAAGACTCAAATGAACACCAATGCAGATAAATAGCAAATCACAAACGCATGGCAAGCCTGCTGGCAATGCTTCTGCATGGTACTGGCTCTCAGGGACTGCCCTGCACCCCAAGAAGGGAGCTGGGGAGGAGGCAGAGCCTGGGGACACTGGCAGGGCAAGAGCAGAAGGGCTGAACATAATTGTAGTCAATGTACCTCCTGGATCACGTGGAACCTGAACTCGGTATCAGGAATGAATCAGCCAGCCTCTTGTTCCTATTCGAATAGCCATCCTGGCCTGTTCTTCTCCTCAGCATATAGACACATGCTTAAGGCTGTTCCCTCATAAAAATGAGCTTTCCTTACAACGTTTCCCCCTATCACAATTAAAATAAGTTCCCACAAAGCCTCTTAAGCTACACTGGCCTTCAGGCTCTTCCAGGACACAAGAATGTTCTTTCTTCAAGGCTTTTGCAAGAGCTGCTCCCACATCCAGGAAAGCTTCCAACAAACTTCCATATGCCTCAGCCTCTTTTTTTTTTTTTTTTTTTTTTTTTTTTTTTTTTTTTTTTTTTTTTTTTTTTTTTTTTTTTTTTTTTTTGCCTCTCTGCTTGAACGACACCTGTTCAGCGAGGCCTTTCTTGCCCAGCCCATCTACAACAGTACCCAGTGTCTAGCACCTCCCCCTGCCTCAGAGCACCATCCGTACCCAACGTGATAGTGCAAGATGCTCCTGTAGTTCCTGTCTCCCCACTAGGACATGACTGGGTGTTGTTTATTTACCATTGCATCCCTGGCATGTAGAGATGTCAGGAACACACTGGGTACTCAATAAATAGCTGCTAAACAAATGAATTATTTATTCCACAAATGAACACATAGATAAATGTAATTACTTCATGTATTTTAAAGTAGCTATATTGACTTTCTGTGATGTTTTATCAAAATAGTAGCTATCGGTCTATGTTCCTTTTTTAAGCATGCCCTCTGTTCATAAATGATACATTTTTCAAGCTAAAATAATGAGGATGAAAAAAAAAAAGAGATGATTACGGACATTAGTGCACAAACCATGTGCTAGAGGGAAAGGAAAGAAATAGAAAGAACCAGTTCTCCAGGAACATGGTGAAGACAGCTAAGCCTGTGATAAGAGTATGTGAGCACTCTAGTAGGGTGACAACAGGGTCCAGATCAATACATGCCCTGATTACAAAATGTTTCTTCCACGTTGCATAAATAATAACTTATCAAGAAGAATGGCTCAATGACTGCTGGAGAAAGAAGGTAAAGATAATGCAGTACAGAGATTACTTGCTGAAGCTTCAAACTCTGCAAAGCCCAGCCAGAAATTAAAAAAAAAAAAAGTCACAAGAAGATTACATTACAAATAAAATGTTTATGACCAATGCCTGAATGTTCTTAATATCATAAATTTCCAAAGGACTCCAGGTTCCAGTTTAAGGTGACAATTTTTATTCAAAAAAAGCAATTATTTGAGTCATAAACTTAGGTGGCCATAGGATTTCGGCAGGAAATGTAAATGGGGGAGGGAGCACCCACAAGTTAGGGATGGGGCCAGCCTGCCATGCCACTTCCAGTGAGATGAGGACCACCAAGCTCCAGCTAGCATGAACACCCCATCTTTGTAAAACCCAGGCTTTCAGGTTGGATTTCTCAATTTTTATTGTTGGTAATTAATTCAAACACCTTCACCTTTTAAAGTCATGCAAATAAAACATATTGGTAGTTACCATCAGTCTGCAGTTTGTGATGTCCAATAAACCATTAAGTATAAAATCTAACTGGAAGGACAGAAGCAATGGGTATAGAAGAAACATGCCTATTTACTTCCTAATTGTGTGAAAAAATTTCAGGAAAAAAAAAATAATACTTGCTACCTACACAAACCCAGGTCTTTGTTAGTTATAAATGAGGGATGCTCTGAGGTAAACACTTGAGGCATAAGATAACTATAATGAGATCTATAAGTGGAATATTAATTATAAAATGACCTCATTTTTGCCCAGAAACTCTTATTTTGAATTTATTTTTAATTGACACATAATAACTATACATATTTATGGGATATAATGTGATAATTAGATATATGTATACAATGCATAATGATCAAATCAGGGTAATTAAAGTCGGGCATGGTGGCGCACGCTTGTAATCCCAGCATTCTGGAGGCTGAGACCGGAGGATCGGGGTTCACGGCCAGCCTCAGCTACCCAGTGAGGCACTCCGCAACTTAGTGAGACCCTGTTTCAAAATAAAGAATAAAAACAAGGGCTGGGGGTGTAGCTCGGAGGTAGAACGCCCCTGAGTTCAATCCCCAGTACCGCAAAAAAAAAAAAAAAAAAAAAAAAATCAGGGTAATTAGAATTTCCATCTCCTTAAGCATTGATCACATCTTTGTGTTGGTAGCCCACAAATTTCTCTCTTCTAGCTCTTTATAAAATGTGTAAGTTGTAAACTACAGTCACCCTACTGTGCTATAGAACTCTAGAACGTATTCCCCCTAAATAACTGTACTTTGGTATCCATCATCCAGCCTCCCTCAATGCCCCATCCCCTACCATTCCCATCCTCTAGTAGCTGCTACTCTGTTCTCTTCTTCTTTAAGATCAACTATTCTAGCTTCCATATACAAGTGAGAATATGTAGTATTTATCTTTCTATGTTCAGTTTTACTTAACATAATGCCCTTCAGTTCCATCCATGTTGCTGCAAATGACAGGATTTCATTCATTTTTATGACTGAGTAAAATTCCATTAGGTATAGATACAGCAATTTCTTTATCCATTTATCCACCATGGACACTTCAGTTAATTCCATTTTTTGGCCATTGAAAATAGTGTTGCAATAAACAGGGGAATGCAAGTATCCCTTTGATATTATCCACAGGTAATATTTTAAGGTCTCAGTTATATTGCCTGGCTCATTTATCAAGTATTTGTTGAATACAAGATTCTGATCAAAATACAACTACTTAAAAAGCAAAGTAAAGGTTTGGCTGGCATATTTATTACCTATTCTATTGGTTTAACTAAGAAGCAAGTGTACAACATATAAAACAAATATAACATTTGTGATTTCACTATTTGCAAGTGAAAAGGGCCATATCATGCTAAGATCCATCTGCTTATTGAAAACATAACAACTATCCAGCAGCTCACTGCAGTTTTTGGTCTTTATTCACCATCACACACAAAAATTTTACTAAGTGTCTCATTTAATTTTTCAGTCATACATTACTGAACTCTGTAATCAGAGTTAAGTGTTACCATGGCATTAACATATTGGAGGATTCATAAGTCCATTGATATGTGGATTAGTCTATTTTCCATTGCTCTGACAAGATACCTGAGGCTGGGCACTTCATTAGGAAAAGAGGTTTATCACCTCACAGTTTTGGGGGCTGAAAGTTTAAGATCAGGCAGCCCTGTCAACTCAGCCTCTGCTGCCAAGGTCCTCATGGAGGAAGGCATCAAAATGGTGGAGTGCATGTGAATGAGATCATGGATAGACAGGAAGCCAGAGAATGGAAGGGCCAGTCTTGGTCTTTTCGTAACAACTCACTCCATGAGACTAGAATTGGTCCCTTCTGAGGGCAGCTCCCTCAATGACCTAATTATTTTCCATTAATCCCCAGCTTTCAAAGGTTCTACCACCTTCCAACATCACCACATTGGAAACTGAACTTCTAACACATGAACCTTTGATACTGCTATGATACCATAGCAGTATGATTTCTTCATTAATGTCAAGGTATACCTGACCTGATTACATCCAGTGAAGCAGCCCTTACGTCCACCACCCTCCCCTTGCTCAGTCTCCACTCACCTGGCTGGCCTACTGAGCCATCTCAACTTGCATTTGTGTCCTGGCTTCTACTCCCCATTGAATTTATTCTCCCACTCACCAAACCTGGAAAAATTCAGTCATCTCTGTCTTGGCCTCCTCACTCAGCCTAAAGGCCTGATGGGATGCTGTATCAGTTCGGTTCCAGTTGCAGATAACAGAAGCTATAGTAGCTAGTGTAAGCAAAAATTGCAAATAATATTTTGTTGCCAAGTATTTGGTGCTTAACACAATAGCTAGAGGAAATGGAGGAATAGACTAAGTTAAGTTGCCAAGAATGGCTCCCAGAGCTGTACGACTTCTCCTGTGATCCAGAATACTCCTGTCCAGGTCAGTGAGGAGGAACCACCATACAATCCAGCTATGCCACTCCTGAATATCTCCCCAACGTAACTGAAATCAGAATATTATAGTGATACATGCATACCCACATTTATAGCAACACAATTCACAATAGCCAAACATGGAACCAATCTAGGTATCCATCAACAGATGAATGGATTACAAAATTAAGCAATATATACAACAGAATTCTATTCAGCAATAAAGAAGAACAAAATTATGTCATTTTCAGGAAAATGGATAAACCTGGAAAACATTATGCTGAGATTCATCAGTCACAGAAAGTCAAGGGTCATATGTAGTCCCTCACATACGGAAGCTAGAGAGAAATTGGGAAGCAAGAGGATCTCCAAATAAAAGAGGAGAAACACCAGTGGAGTTATGGAGGAAGTCTGGGGGTGGGGGGAGAATTAATGAAGCAAATACTCCCATTGACTCTATGTACATATACAAAATTATCAATGCCAATCTGTATCATGTATGGGGATGGGAAGAAAGAAGGGATTGGGAGGAAATTCACCAAGTGCTGTGTACATGTACGTTCCTATCACTCTGAAATTCATTGTGATGTGAGATTGCAATGCACCAATAAAAGTATATTAAGAATAATAATACACTCCTGTTGCTGATGCAGAAACATATCCCAATAGGGATCTGCTAGCTGGAACTATACCCCCTCTGCCAGGATGAGGAGGAGCCAATGAGTCAGGAACTTAGGACCTCACATCTTTTCAATGTCAAGCTCTCACTAGTATTCCTGATAGGAGTAGTCATCTTATGCTGCACAGATTTTACCTGTCACCTACTCTTATTCTCCTGCCTTAGAGCCTTCTAGGACTCCACTGCCTGTTGCCATCCCTTAGGCTGTCACATATGGCTTCTTCACAACCCCTGCATACCTTCCCAGCCACAGAACACTTTCTGAATCCACAAGCATCCTCTATTGTGTTGCATCTCCTTGTCTTTCCACATATTGCCCCTGGTCAGGTGTAGGCTTTTCTATCTATCATCCTCATCCTCCAAACTCCTATTTGTTCTTTAAAACCCAGATCAAATGCCACTGTGAAAGTACATCAGGTGACTGGACTGCCTCTTCCCTTTTCTTTCCCCTCTACTCTCAGAATACTTGGTACATGGCTCTCATGGGCATTCTGGACTTCAGGAATGTGTTTATAAGTGTAATTTTACTATGATCAGGATGATGACTAATATTCTTTAAACTCCAAGTCCTTGGACTAATCCGTGAAAATCTACACCAAATAAATGATTAAAGTAGCAGCCAGGCTTGGCAGTTCTATCCAGGAAAAAAGAAATCCAAATTCCTAAATATACCAAGACAATTTCTCAGGCACACATTTCTTAAAATTCAGTAAACTTTCAGAATATGCAAATGGCAATAAAACTTCCCTTTAGCACATTAGAGTGACAGTTACAAGAAAATGACATTAAATGGCTCCCTAAGGAGCCATGAGATGCTCAAGTTGTCACTGTGAAGGGCACCGCCTAAGTCATAATTTTTTCACCTTCATAACAAAGATGGCACAGTTATAGGTATATTTTCATTAACATCTCTGCCATCAGAACTTTATTTGGCTGATTCCTGAATGCAGGAAAGTATTGATTATGAATGATAAGCACAATTATAGTAGAGGACTCATGAGTTTAAAGCAGACACATGTGAGAATGTGCATCTATGGCTCAGTGGGCTCCACCGTCCCCAGGTTAGCAATGGAGATGCTCTATCTACTTTTTCAGGTATAAATTTCCTGGGATTTTCTGCAGGAACATCTGCCCCAGCCCAGTTCCTGAACACAGTGTGAGGGGCTTGCTCATGTTCAAGACAGTGTCAGAGTCCTATCTCAATGTGGGGACCAATCAGAGCTTTGGGAGTCAAGGAGAGCCATGAGGAAGAAGACAGGGTACTCCCACAAAATGAACATTCTTGAAGCACCCTCTAGCACAAGATATGGTAGGGAAATTAGTCAGGGACACTTTTAAGAACAACTCTAGGTCAAATTAAGGCCCAAGCAAATCTCATTGCCAATTCTGCAGAGCAGAAAAACATCTATCATTTCCAGTAAAAAATTTTCCACTTTCTGGCTCCTGGTTGTATTCCGGCTAGTCAAGTGTCAGCACAGAGCCCAGAACTCATATGCTCTGCAGCTTTCACTGTGACAACTGCATTTCCCAGCCTGTGGTTGCAGGCAAGACAACATTTGTAATTGTCTTGTTGGCTCAGGGTAAAACAAATACACATTTAGATCACAACAGATAAACACTTCCCCTGAATTAATCACAAATGGGAGGCCAGAAAACATACTTCTATCAGGGAAATTGAATCTTAGAATGGCAAACCCACACACAAAGGAAAGAGAGCTCTTGAAATAGAAAAAAACTTAGAATATTAACAGTATCCCTCAAAGGGGACTCTTGTTTTGAAGCAAATAGAGAAGGCTGTGAATGGCTGAGGGTGAGTGGGAGTCTCAGGGGTCATGTTTCAGAGAATCTCCCATCCCATATGCTGAGAGCACACTATGACAGATGTGGTAAGTCATTTTACAATGTAATTCTTTCAAGCTCACTGTGTGCTTAGCACAGAAAACCAGGAGACCTGATTCCCTGTCCTACTAGCAGGAGAGATAAGCAAGAGCCCAACCTGTTGGGGAAGCCCCTCACCACAGAAGTCCTGAGCAGACTTTTCCCCTTTTTTTCTAACATCCATGTTCCTCTATCACATATGCCATTGTTCCACTCAGAGCAGAACTAGATAAATTAAGTATGTTTGGTGGAGAGTGTAACAAAACAGATTTTATAATAAAACAAACCATATACAGAATTACGATATAATCCGAGCACTGAACACTGATAGTGGAAAGTGAACAGAACCATCTTTATGAAGCAAACTCACTGTTAGCTGGGCAAGCATATCAAGAGAATCCCGGAAAGTATACAAATAGTCTTGTGCTCCTATATTTGGAGTCTTATTGTCTAAGCATGCTGAGTCTTCCCAGAGGTGATCAGGAAGGGGTCCTTTAACAAAAATATAATCAGGAACCTTAGCATAGATGGGTGGTTCATAGGGAAAAAATCCCCTGATCTTTGGTTTTCCTTTTTTTTGTTGTTGTTGTTTTGGTACTGGGAATTGACTCAGGGGCATTCTGCCTCCGAGCTGCACCCCCAGTCCTATTTATTATTTTGAAATAGGTCTTACTGAATTGGGGAAGGCTTCACTAGTTGCTGAGGCTGGCCTCAAACTTATGATCCACACCTGTCTCAGCCTCCCAAGTACTGGGATTACAGGAAAAGGCTCTGAGAACTCTATTGGGAAGTCCTGTGGGGACCACAGTTGGAAGTGAGGAAGGCAGGCCTGGGAAGGAGTGGAGCTCTAATATAACAGAGGAGCATAAGGATATAGGGCTATAAGAAGGGAAAGTAAGATAAGTGGAACAGTGTGGGTCTCCTGGCTCTGCCCTTCAGGACTGATGCACTCACCCCAGCTTCTGGAGTTGAGTTCTTTCCCTGAATTGCCCTTGGCTGAAGAGAGCTGCCCAAGGTTCAAACCCTATCCAAATCAAGGCAACACTTCTGAGATCCACATTTCTGAAGGACCACCCAGCTGGGCAGCTCCCTGTGGAGATGGGTGAAGCCTCTGTTATATTTGAGCTCCACTCCTTCCCAGGCCTGCCTTCCTCACTTCCAACTGTGGTCCCCACAGGACTTCCCAATAGAGTTAGTTCTCAGAGCCCTTTCCTGTTATTTGTTTTCCTTTTCCCCAGGAAAGTGCTGCTTTTAAATTTTATTAAAAGGCTAGGGTGGTAGCTCAGTGGTATAACACCACTGGGTTCAATCTCCAGTGCCAAAGAAAGAGAGAGGGAGGGAGGAATGGAGGGTGACAGGAAGGCAGGCAGGCTTGGAAATGCTATGAATTTGCCTCATATCACACAGGTAGGAAGTGCTAAAGGCTGGATGTAGTAGAGATGGCTAATTGTCACTAAAATTCTCATCCTTATGTTGAGTTATCCCTTTGAAGAAGCTGCCCAGCCAGATGCTCCAGTTCCTAGGTAGGGTCAGATGGTTAGTTTTACTTAAATGTGAGAAGTGATTTGTGTTACTTATACATACTTCATGCTTTCTTTGTCTGATAACCATATGAAATAGATTCTGAAGACCTAGTGGGAGGTACATTTATGAGAAGGAAGGAGACCAAGGCCTGGGTCACCAAATAGATGAAAGCTACCATCAACCAAGAATACCACATTAGACTATTATAGGAGTGATAACCACAATATTGTTGCACAAAGTCAATGGAATTTAGAGCTTACTTGTCCCAGAATCAAGCATTATCCTCATTAGTACACAGGATAAAACCTAGACTTCCATTTATATAGTCATTTATTCATTCAACTCAACATTGAGTAACCTCAACCAGTTAGATATGTACTCAACACTGCAACACTGGGGTTGTAAAGATGCATATAACATAGTCTCTTCCTTTTAGGAGCTCGTGGTGTAGTGAAGAAAGATTATTCCTAACATGATGCTAACATTAAGGAAGAATGACAGGGTTTGCCTGGCCTCATTTATAGAGGTTTTTTACCTGTAAAGATGCTAACATTCATGTAGAAATCTTATTTACTTTTTTTTCTGAAACTATTACATTAATATAAATTCTTCACATGTGAATTTTCCAATAAACATAGAGGCTTGGGGGGGGGCATGAAATCAATTCTGGAGAGGGGACTGGTTAGAATTTAAAGTCAATGTATTGCTGGGCATACTGGTAAAGACCTGTAATCCCAGTACTTGGGAGGCTGAGACAGGAGAATCACAAGTTTGAGACCAGCCTCAGCAATTCAGGGAGACTTCAGCTTCTTAGCAAGACCCTGTTTCAAAATAAAAAATAAAAAGGGCCAGGGGGTATATCTTGGAGGTAGAACACCCCTGAGTTCAATTCCCAGTACCAAAAAATAATAAAAATAAAGTCAATGTATTCAGTAATTACTAGTAACTCTCCTAAAAATATATACATTTTTTAAAAAATTCTGGGCACTTTTGTCCTCTGCCTTCAAAAACGGGTTGGTAAAATGGGTAGATTAAGAAACACAAAAGCATAAGCATAAGTATTCCTTTTCTCTTTCACAAGAATGCAATTCTTGTGAAAAGGAAAAAGCCAAGTAGAGCAAAAAAGAAGCAAGAAGTGTATGTCCTCCATGCATATATCCTGTATTCCCTCCACCATTCCACCATTCCCCTAGACATATTCCCAGAATATTCCCATCCCTGTTCTAATCCTGTTTCCACTGATAGAAAAACTTTTTCTTTCTCTCTTACATCTCATCTCTTTCTCTGTCCCTACCCACCTCAACACCTCTATTCATGTGTCACCCCCTCCATTTTCCCAGTATTCTAGCCCATGCCTTCTCCCCTCCCTTTGTCAAAGGAACTCTTGCTAATAAATAAAAACTAAATCATTGCCTTCAGCATTTTGTTTACATTCATATCTTCCAGTGTGACTAAAAATTCCTTAAAGACAAAAAAATATGACCTGACTTCTTTCTCCACATCCCTGAAAATTTCCTTAGCACACATACAATGAGCAGCCAACGTACCCTTCCTGGATGATCTCATGGGGCCACCTGACTAGAGCCCTTTCATGGCAATTGTTGGGCTTTGGATATGGAATGTCCCTCACTGACATCTCATGTGTTGAAATCATGGTCCCCGGAGGAGCAAGGGTCAGAGGCAGGGATTTTAAGCAATGATTGGATTGTGAGGGCTGTAACTTCATCAGAGGATTAATCTATTTGATGGACTCATAATTTGGACCACAGGGTGGTAACTGTAGGCAGGTGGGGCATGGCTGGAGGAAGCATGGCTTTGGGAACTATATCCATCCCTGATGCCTTCCTGCCTTTCTCGCTGCTTCCTAGCTGCCATAAGATGTGCAGCTTTTCTCCACCACACATTTCCACCATGCTGTTCTGTCTTGGAGCCTGCTGACCATGGACTGAGCCCCAGACACCATGAACCAAAATACACATTTCCTCCTCCAAGTTGTTTTTATCAGGTATTTTGGTCACAATGACAAAAAATGAATGCAGAGCAAGAAGCCGCCCAGGGCTACGAGCAAGGCAATCATAGTTCTACTTCCATTCCAAACACTGAATGACCGGGTGTATACCACATACATAAGTGTCTCTAAGCCTCGATTTCCTCATCTTTAAAGAGGAAATGATATTACCTTACTCTTATAATCAAAACAGGCTAAGTAGAAGAAAGCTCTTCAAAAACTTGACCTTAAGGGATTTCCTTCTGTACTGAATTAGTGAATAATAAGCAGAAGCATTCTGCCTCTGGGCTACACCCCAGTCCTATTTTATTCTTTCGTTTTGAAATGGGGTCTCACTAAGTTGCAGAGGCTGGCAGTGAACTTATGCTCCTGTCTCAGTCTCCCAAGTGCTGGGATTACATGCATGCTCCACCACACCAGCTTCCCTCCCCCCCCAAAAAAGAATCTAGTCATTCTTTTCCAAAGTAATTTCAGTATGCTTCCTAATAATGAGGCAGGAGGGATTCCATCTCAGAACAAAACAGCACTCCCCTCTAAATCCATGCTTCTCACAAAAGCAAGCGACTAAATAAATGAAAGATATGATGCATTTAACTCTGTGCCCTTTGCTTTTGCAACCTAGTTCTGTGAACTGCTGAAAAGGCACTTCTTTCCTAATGGAACCAGGAGGGCAATGGTGGATTGTCTGGTCACAAGCTCAAGCTATGAACAATATGGAGAGGTGTCTCCTGTCATTGCACTGTTCATTAATTGTCCCATATAAGGCCAGTCATGAGGGGAAAGTGTGCTCTTCCAAGATGCAGCAAGACTACATGCAGGTCAGAGGGAGTCTAGCAGCAGGCTCTCCTGCTGTTCTGTCAAGCAGCTCCAGGCCTCCCTGGGGGCCCAGGGCTCCCTCAGAGAGCTTTATTATTCTGTCAGCTGTAACTCCCCCTCCTCTCATTAACACATGTCCTGGGGTCTTCTCTTCAGAAGCTGAGGCAGCGCTCTTCAAGACTGCTCTCCTAATTGATGGAGGAGCACTGGGAGGTACACATTCAAGCAGAAGCAAATGTTTACACAGTTCCTTTCCTAGCCCCCTCTCCTCAGCAGTGTTCACAAGACCCCTGGGGCACAATTTCCTGGAATGTGCTGCCTTTTTTTTAAAAAAAAAAAAAAAAAAAGACTTCCCATCTCAGTCAGTTCTTCATCACTACTGAGTGGGTTAGTAACAAAGGCTCCCAGGTCAGACCATCAGAGACTGAACCCTCGGCCTGTGTAAATGTGGGTAAGTCACTTCATTTACTGCTTCCTAACCTGTGAAACAGAAGTAACAGTGTTTTCCACATGGGATTATTATGGGATTAAATGGCATGATGTGTGCAGAGCTATTCCAAGAACAGGCCCTGGCCCCTAGGAAGCACTCAGTATCAATTATCACTCACTGTCCTCTAACCACCTGTAAAAAGGTTCCTCTTTGTATCAATACCACAAAACCACTGTCTCTCAGGAAAGATGTTAGTATCCTTTTCCCATCCTAAGCCAGCCATTTGACTATTTTCCTACCTGCTTTCCTTCCTTCTTTTCTATTTTTGCAGTACTGTGGATTGAAACCAAGGGCACTCTGCCACTGAACTATACCCCCAGCACGTTTTATTTTTGATTCGAGATAGGATCTCGCTAGATTGCCCAGGATGGCCTTGAACTTATGATCTTCCTGCCCTAGCCTCCTGAATAGATAGAATTACAGGCATGTGCTACTATGCCAGGCTACTTCTGTTTATCTAACCATAACAAGTTATTTTGAATGATATCAGAATTCCAAATGCTTTTCTCACAGGTCAAGATGTAATTTGGACTTTATTTAAACATGCAGAGTACTACAGACCACCTGAAATGTTCACAACAACTTCCTACTGTATTCTAACCTTGATGTGATCAGAAGTTATAAATTTGTATGAAAAGGAAAGAAGTCCTCATTTCATCAATGATAAGAGAAAAATTGCCGTGATATGATTTTCAGCCATAATCGATCATTTCCCGTGTTTCCCTCCCTGCTCTCACAAACTTAAGGAAAAGGTATGCTTTCACAAGGTCAGTGTATGAGCTTTTTTTTTTTATCATTTTTTAAAATAATTGGTGTATTGTAATCATACATCTTTGTTAGGTACAAGCTGATAAAGGCATATATGCACATATTTCTCATTTAACCACTTCCCCAATTCCCACCCAACTCCCTCGCCCTCCCTCCTTCTCAAGTTCAGTTTAGTGAGTGACCCTGATATATTTGTAAAAATAGATCATGTACATTAGGGTGTCGCCCCCCCATCCATCCCCCTCAGTTAAGTCAACTTCTTTGCTCATCTAGGGTTTCTCCTTTTTCATCTGGAGTCCCTCTTATGCCCCATCATCTCCCTAGCATCCGCATATCAGGGAGAACATGTACATTGTGTACATATCCCATAGTTTTGTAATACATTCATCCATCGATGAACATCTTGGCTGTTTCCATAGTTTGGCAATTGTGAATTGTGCAGCTATAAACATAGATACACATGCATTGATCTGATAGTTTCGTTTCCATTCATTTGGATAGATACCCAGAAGTGGTATTGCTGGATCATATGGTAGGTTCATTTCCATTCATCTGAGGATCCTCCATACTGTTTTCCAAAGTGGTTCCACTAATTTGCAATCCCACCAGCAAAGTATTAGGATTCCCACTTCTCCACACCCTCGCCAGCATTTGTTGTTGTTTGTGTTCTTGATGATTGCCATTCCGATTGGAGTTAGGTGAAATCTCAAGGTAGTTTTGATTTGCATCTCTGTGATTGCTAATGATGTGGAACATTTCCTCATACATTTATTGGTCATTTCTATTTCTTCTTTTGTGAAGTGTCTATTTAAATCCTTTGCCCATTTTTTGATTGGCTTATTTGTTTCCTTAGCTGTGAGTTTCTTGAGTTGTCTGTATATTCTAGATATTAGTCCTCTACTGGAGGAGTAGCTGGCAAAAATTTTCTCCCATTCTGTGGGCTCTCTGGTGAGGTTCTTGATAGTTCTTTTACTGCACAGAAACTCTTCAGTTTAATCCAACCCCATGTATTGATCTTCCTTTGAGTTGCTTATGCCTTTGGAGTCTTGTTGAGAAAGTTTTTACCTGTGCCTATGTGTTGAAGTATTAGACCTGTGCCCTCTTCAAGTAGCTGAAGGTCTCTGGCCTGACTTCCAGGTCTCTGATCCATCTTGAATTGACTCTTGTGCAGGGTGAGAAAGTGGGATTTATTTCCATTTTCCTGCATATGGTTAGCCAGTTTTGCCAACACCATTTGTTAAAGAGGCTATCTTTTTTCCAGTGTATATTTTTGGTTCCTTTGTCAAAAATCAATTGACTGTAAGCATGTGGGTCTGTTTCTGAGTATCCATTGGTCTGTGTGTCTGGGATTTTTTGTTGTTGTTGTTGTTGGTTTTTGTTTTTTGTTTTTGCGGTACTGGGGGTTGAACTCCGGGGCATTCTACCTCCAAGTTATACCCCCAGTCCTATTTTTTATTCTTTATTTTGAAACAGGGTCTCACTAAGTTGCGGAGTGCCTCACTAAGTAGCTGAGGCTGGCTGCGAACCCGGATCCTCCGGTCTCAGCCTCCCAAATGCTATGTGTCTGTTTTTGTGCCAATACTATGTTGTTTTTATTACTGTGGCTTTGTAGTAGAGTTTGAAGTCAGGGATTCTGATACCTCCTGCATAGTTCTTGTTGCTAAGAACTACTTTGGCTATCCTGGGCTTTTTGTTGTTCCAAATGAATTTAAGGACTGATTTTTTCTATGTCTGTGAGAGTGACTTTGGTAATTTCATGGGTATTGCATTGAATCTATAAATTATTTTGGGGATGATGGCCATTTTGATGATATTTATTCTGTCTATCCAAGAGCATGGAAGATCTTTCCATCTTCTAAGGTCTTCATCAATTTCTTTTCTCAATTTTTTATAGTTTTCCTTATAGAGGTCTTTGGTTAGGTTTACCCCTAAGTACTTTATTTTTGGGGGTACTATTGTGAGTGGAATTGTTTTTTCTGGATTTCTTTTTCAGTGGATTTATGGTTGGCATACTAGAAAGCTTCTGATTTTTTTTTTTTTTTTTTTTTTTTTTTTTTTTTTTTTTTTTTTTTTTTTTTTTTTTTTTTTTTTTTTTTTTTTTTTTTTTTTTTTTTTTTTTTTTTTTTTTTTTTTTTTTTTTTTTTTTTTGCAGTACTGGGGATGGAACCCAGGGGCATTCTACCTCTGAGCTATACCCCCAGCCCTATTTTTTATTCTTTATTTTGAAACCGAGTCTCACTAAGTTGCGGAGTACCTCACTAGGTAGTTGAGGCTGGCCTCGAACCCAGATCCTCCGGTCTCAGCCTCCCGAATGCTGGGATTACAAGCGTGCGCCACCACGCCCGGCTGAAAGCTTCTGATTTTTTAAGATTGATTTTGTATCCAGACACTTTGCTGAATTTGTTGATCAGTTCTATAAGTTTTTTGGTTGAGTTTGTTGGGTCTTCTAAGTAAAGTATCAAGTCATCTGCAAAAAGGATAATTTATTTCTTCTTTCCCTATTTTTACCCCTTTGATTTCCTTCTCTTGCCTTACTGCTCCAGCTAGAGTCTCAAGTACTATATTGAACAGAAGAGGTGATAAGGGACATCCTTGTCTCATTCCTGTTTTTAGTGGGAACTCTTACAGTTTCTCTCCATTTAATATGATGTTGGCTGTAGGCCTATTGTATATTACTTCTATGATGTTGAGGTACATTCCTTCTATTCCGATTCTCTGCAGTGCATTTAGCATGAATGGGTGTTGGATCTTGTCAAATGCTTTTTCAACATCAATTGAGATGATCACATGAGTTTTTTCTTTGATTCTGTTTATGTGGTGAATTACATGTATTGTTTTTCGTATGTTGAACCAGTCTTGCATCCCTGGGATGCACCCAACTTGGTCATGGTGTATAATTTTCTT
>PVLC010003106.1:51425-102643 GCA_004027655.1 Graphiurus murinus
TTTTTTTTTTTTTTTTTTTTTTTTTTTTTTTTTTTTTTTTTTTTTTTTTTTTTTTTTTTTTTGGGGGGTTTTTTTTTTTTTTTTTTTTTTTTTTTTTTTTTTGTACTGGGGGTGGAACCCAGGGGCATTCTACCTCCGAGCTATACCCCCAGCCCTATTTTTTTATTCTTTATTTTGAAACCAGGTCTCACTAAGTTGCGGAGTGCCTCACTAGGTAGCTGAGGCTGGCCGCGAACCCGGATCCTCAGGTCTCAGCCTCCCGAATGCTGGGATTACAAGCGTGCACCACCACGCCCGGCCTGAGGGTACTGTTTCTATTTCACGGAATAGTTTGAGGAGTATTGGGATTAGTTCTTTTATAAATGTTTTATAAAATTCACTTGGAAAACCATCTGACCCTGGGCTTTTGTTTGATGGTAAACTTTTTATTGCTGTTTCTATGTCTTTGATTTTTATTGGTTGATTTAAGTTTTTTATATCTTCTTGACTCAATTTAGGAAGGTTATATGTATCTAGAAATTTGTCAATTTCTTCTAGATTTCCATTTTGTTGGAGTATAGTTTTTCGAAATAGTTTCTGATGGTCCTCTGTATTTCCATACTGTTGGTGGTAATATCACCTTTTTCATCTCTTATTTTGGTAATTTGGGTTGATTCTCTCTTTCTTTTGGTTAGGTTGGCCAGTGGTTTAGCTATCTTGTTTATTTTGTCAAGAAACCAGCTTTTGGTCTTGTTGATTTTCTGTATTGTTTTTTTATTCTGCACTTCATTAATTTCTGCTTTGATTTTCATAATTTCCTGTATTCTACTAGCTTTGGGGTTGGACTGTTCTTGTTTTTCAAGTGCTTTGAGCTGTGTCATTAGGTTATTTATTTGGTGATTTTCTTTTCTTATGTGGGCACTCAGTGCTATAAATTTTCCTCTTAGTACTGCCTTCAAAGTGTCCCAGAGGTTATGATATGTTGTATCTCTGTTTTCATTGGTTTCTAGGAATTTTTAAATTTCTCCCCTTACTTCTTCTATGACCTAATCTTCATTCAGCAGTGTGGTGTTCAGTCTCCATGTGTTTACATGGTTACTCTGGGTCTTCTTAGAGTTGATTTCTAGTTTCACGCCACTGTGGTCTGAAAAGATGCAAGGAATTATGTTGCATTTTTTTAATTTGCCAGTGCTCACTTTGTAGTACAGAATGTGGTCTATTTTGGAGAAGGTTCCATGTACAGCTGAGAAAAATGTTAATTCAGGTGTAGCTGGGTGAAAGAATCTATATGTGTCTAATAGGTCCATTTGTTTTATGGTATTCTTTAGGTCTGAGGCGTCTCTACTGACCTTTTGTTTAGAAGATCAGTCTAGTCATGTGAGAGGAGTATTGAAGTCTCTTAGTATTAGTGTATTGGGATCTATGTGTGTCTTTGTATCATGCAGTTGGTTTTATGAAAGTGGCTGCACCTATGTTTGGGGCATAGATGTTGATAATTGTTATTTCCTCTTGCTGGATTGTTCCTTTTACTAGTAAAAAATGACCTGCTTTGTCTCAACTGATAAGCTTAGGCTTGAAGTCTAATTTATCTGATATTATGTTTGCTACTCCTGCTTGTCTTCGAGTTCCATTGGCATGAGTTACCTTACTCCAGCCCTTCACCTTTAGTTTGTGGGAGTCTTTGCTTGTAAGGTGTGTTTCTTGCAGGCAGAATATAGATGGATTCTGGGTTTTAATCCATTTTGCCACCTTGTGCCTTTTTATTGGGGAGTTCAGACCATTTATATTCAGTGTGATTTTTGAGAGATGATTTTTTAATTCCTAACATTTTGAGTTTTGACTTCTGTTTTTGGTGGTGTTTATTCTTCTTTGCTTAGTTATTTGCTTCCTGGAAATTATTGTTTCTCTGGTTCTGACATTTACTTGTTAGTTCTTCTTTTTAGTTAATCTGTTTGAGTACTTTCTCTAGTGCTGCTTTGGAAGACATAAATTCTTTCAGTTTCTGTTTGTCATGGAAGGTTTTTATTTACTTGTCAATTTTGAGAGAGAGTTTTGCTGGGTATGAGAATCTTGGCTACAAGTTATTTTCTTTCAGAGTTTGGAATATGTTACTCCAGCCCCTCCTGACTTTCATGACTTGGTTTGGGATGTCTGGAGTGATGCTAATTGGTTTGCCTCTGAATGTCACTTGGCCTTTTATTTTTGTTGCCTTTAGAATTCTCTCCTTAGCCTCTACATTAGTCAACTTGATTATTATGTGGCTTGGTGAACCTCTTCTTTGGTCTTGCCTAAAGGGGGTTCTATATGTTTCCTGTACCTATGTGTCAACTTCTCTTTCTATGTTTGGAAAATCTCTGATATTACTTCTTTGAAAAGATTGTTTATTCCATAAGTTTCAACTTCTAATCCCTCTTCTATGCCTATTATTCTTAGGTTAGCGCTTTTAAAATTGGCCCAGATCTCATCGATGTCCAATTCATACTGTCAATTTTTTTTCTAAATTATGTATTATAGACTCATTTTTGGAATGGTCATCTTCTAAGAGTGATATTCTATTTTCCATGTCGTCTAATCTACTGTTTAACATTTGTATTGATGCCTTCACTTCAGTTATTACATCTTTCACTTCCTTCAATGTGTCTTTTTGGTTCCTTTTCAGGTCGTCAGATTCCTTGTTTATTTGTTCCTTTATTTCTTTCCAACTTCCCTACATTATTTCCTAAAATCCTGTATTATTTCTAATATTAAAGATCTGAATTATTTTTCTGGTAATCTCTCCATTCTGGGTTGGTGAGATCTGTTATTGAGGAGTTGTGGTGGCTCATTGTTTCTTCGCTATTTTTCCTTCCCATGGTTACCCTGTTCTTAAATTTATCTTTGCTGCTCTTGAAAGTTTTCTCATCCAATGTCTGCAGTGGGGTTTTAGAGGTGTCTGCTGGTATATACTGGAACAGGTGGTGTTCAGCAGTAAAGGTTGGGTGAGAAGTCACAGTGATGAATGTAAGAATAGGGTAAAGTAGAGTGTATGGTTCAGTGGAAGAAGAGGTTGAGTGCGTTGAGGTGATATATTGTAAAGATTAGAGATGGTAGATATGTCGGGGGATTCTGGTAGTCAATGTAGAGTTTTAAGTATGGTACTATGAGATGGTCTTGATATGAGACAGGGAAAAAAGGAAAAAGAAAAGAGAAGAGAAAAAGTGTTGAGGGGAAGAATATAGATGGGAGAGGGGAAGGAAGCTTGTAAAAGGGATAAGGAGGAGATTCAACAAACTAAGCAAAAAAAAAATAATAATAACAAAGCAACCAATCATCCAAATATAAATAAATCAAGGCAATACAAAATGAAAACAGAGTAAAAACAAATAAAACATAACAACAACAAAAAAAACCCAAGAAACAAAAAACAACAGCAACAAGAAACAAAAACAAAAACCCTTCTAGTTTGTAAGTACAGAGCTTAAATTTTCGAATGTGTCTCTGCCATTCTTATTTTCTCTATCAGTACAGGCAGGGGGGTCTTCTGATGCCTCTCCTGCTGCAAGCTTGTGTCTCTGAGCTCTACACAGGGCCTGTCTGCATCTCTCTCTCTCTTTCTCTCTCTCTCTGCCTTTGCTGGTGGCAGGATTGCAATCTATATGCCAGGAATTTTCCAGGGTGCTTGGAGGTTCCTTATGCTCTGTGTGCACTGGGACCCTCCCACACTTCTGCTCTATCCAATCACTTGAAGGGTGGGTGACTGAGTTTGTGTTTTGTATAGGGCCCCCCGCATCCCTGGGGTGCAATTTAACTTACAGATCCCTGCTGCTCTGGTTCCAGTGGAGAGGTGATCTGGGGTGTCCCAGGTGCTCTTGATCACTGTTGATCCTGCGGGGATATGCCGCCTGATTAGGGTGTGGATTTCCGTAGTCATTTACTCCACTTCTGGTCATTAGGTGCTCAAGGGGTCATTGGAGGTCTTGGTGCTAATAGAGGCTGTCCTGGCGACTGCCAAGATGGCGGCTGGCAAGATGGCGGCCACCGGTTCACAGTGTACACCACTACTGTGCACGCGCACGTGCATGCACCAGCCTCTTTGTTTTCCCTGGGTTCTGTTCATCTGTTTTTGTTGATTTATTCACCTTTTTTTGTTTGTTTTTTGTTTTTGCTGCTTTGCTTTTCTTTCCTTCCTTCAAGAAGCTGTGTTTGCAGCAGTTTTGATTCCCGTTCTGCATTGCAGTTGATTGCTGCTCCGGCTCTGGCATGAGAGGTGAGCTGGGGTGATCCTGCGGGGGCTTACGCTGGTCATATCGCGGGTTCTGGTCGCTGTGGACGGTGTGGGGATCCACTGCCTGGTTAGGAGTGGAATTCTGGAGTTGCTTACTGTGCGCCTGGTCGCTGGGTATGCAGCTGGGTGGCCGGTTTAATGGCTTAAAGGCTGCTGTAGCCACAGCTCCACAGCTTGGCGCCACTGCCGCGTGGTCGGGCTTTCTGAGATCTCTTCCTGGGCGACTTTCTGAGGTTTCTTTAGTTGTAGTTCAAATTTCGTTGTTTTGTTCGCTCTTTTGTCGCTTTTTTTCTTCCATCAAGAAGCTGCTTTTATGGCAGATTTGAGTTGAACTCACAGTGCCTGAGGAGAGGTGTTTCACTCAGATACCATCTTGGGCTCTCCTGTATGAGCTTCTAACAGATGGAAATTTAAGAGAAAAAAAAAGTCTTTCCATGCAACAACTTATTTAGCCACACCCAATTATTCTCCAGTAGAATTAAAGTGATGATTACTGGGTTTTTGATTTCAAGATACTAGACATTTCTGATCTATCTCACCTTAAAAAATCCCTCTGATACTCAAAGAAATAAGAATCAGAAAAAAAAAGGGTGAGGGAAAGACAGGGTGAGTATTTGCTGAGTCCCTATGTGAATAGGACTGGGGACAGGAAATGAGAGTGCCATGTCCGGGCTGGTGATGGAAAGTTCTCAGACTTTGTCTCCTGGGCATCACAGTTCTTCTTTCTGAAATCATTCCTTAATCATGTGTTAGCTTTGGAAATTCACAAGTCATGGAACCAGAAGTGGTGGAGACAAGTTGTGATGTATCTATCTCCACATGGCTCTGAGCACTTCTGTCATACAATGCTATCTTTCTCCTTCTCCTTCTCTTTCTTCTTTTGCTTACTTGGATCCCTAATGCAGTCTCCTCAGTGGATGAGAGTTGTAAAGTGGAGAGGGCAGGAGGGCAGAGGAAAAACCCCGAGTAGGGGCAGAAGGCACAGGGCCTATAAGAGTTATCTACTACTCACCCCTCTCCCACCACTAGTAGAGGAGTTAATATGCCCTTTAGGGAAGAAGGAGGTAACCCATGAGCCTGTGAGTCCTGTGGTGTCCTATCCCTTAGGCATGTTGGGGGAAAAAGAGCTTTAGAACCTCACTTTTAACCTTCACTTTTTCTTGTCTTTCTAATAAATTCTGGAGAGAATTCTCTTCAGTTTCATATTAGTCCTGACACCTTGCAAATTGCTAGCTCCCAGTATTTGTTTATTTATTACAGTCCTTAGAGTTTATGATTAATCCTAATTAATGATAGCCTAATTAAAATAAATGTCACACAGAAAATCTTAGGCTCCTATGGTAGATAGTTCCGGACAAATGTTGACACTTCTTTCCTGATTTAGCAATGAGGAATGGAGTAAGAAGAGGGAGGTTTGCTACATATTTATTGCAATCTCTGTCATAAAGACATTTACAGAGTTCTGAGTCACTTTTAAACACCTACAGTTATGAGTGGGTAATAATGATATGAAGAAGAAACACAGCTATAAAAAGCTTTGTGCTTTGGTAATTTGTGAGCAGTCAGGATGGATGAAGGGGAAGAATTAATACCTTATAACCAAATTTTTAAATGAAATAAGTTTAGTACAAGTCCATAGCTTAGTTCCATTAAAGGAGAAGGTGTTTTTTCTTAATTTCTCCAGTGTATTTAAGAAATATTTTAGTAGAAAAATACAGGGATATCTGTGTTATAATATCATCCAATTATATTTCTACTTAAATTCATTTGTCACACAGATGAATGTGAAAGGTTTTAAAAGTCAAAAAGTTCTAATAAATGTATTTTTAAAAATAATAGCCATCACCTGGCCAATGTAAGGCAATTTCCAATGACAATGAATTGCTTACAATTCTTTTCTTGTTCTAAGACTTTGTATTTTGTGAGGTTAGAATTTTTATTTTTGTATCTTATCTTCTCACTTCTTATATCCTTTCAATATAATTATTCCATAATTTTTGTTAAATCCATATTCATGTTTTTTTTTTAATTTTTTTGTTACTGGGGATTTGAACTCAGGGGTATTCTATCTCTGAGCTACATGCCCGTCCTATTTTATTTTGAAACAGGGTCTCACCAAGTTGCTGAAGTCTTCGCTAACTTGCTGAGGATAACCTCAAACCTGTGATCCTTCTGTCTCAGCCTCCCAAGTACTGGGATTACAAGTGTGTACCACCATGCCCAGCTTCATTTCATATTTTTAAACCAAGTACATATTATATATTGTTGAGCCAAATAGCAGGTTACATTGGCTTTCTTTTATAGCCTTTTGTTTTTCCTGGAATCAACAACTGCCTATCACTTCCCATACCTTCCAACAGCTTTATGAAATGGCTTTCTTAAATTTTTTCTCATGCTCATTCTCCAGTTACACCATGGTCTTCCCTGTGTCTATGTCTTTACAAACTGACACAGCTTTCCCTACCCTGCATGTCTCCTATCAGTCAATGGCTACTTTAAAATCTCATATTCACTTTTAAATAGTCAACTCAAAATATCCTGTATCCTTTTTGAAGTCTTTTCAGACTTTTCCAGGCAGGATTGATCACTCTCTTTTTGTGCTCTCTATATGAAAACCATCAATTACAAAATAATACTCCACTGGCAACATATCTGTTTCTTTTACTAGATGGTAAGTTCTCAAAGAAAACTTATTCATATTTGTATCCCTAATGTAGAACATGCTGTATAACAGCTACCATGATGTTCCTTGAATGACCATGTCAACAGAATATAAAGATCAAAGAATGCAGTGTCTGTACACTTCCTTGTTACAGCTCCTACTTCAGCATCACATGCAAGGAAGAATCCGATAAAAGATCTGTGATGGTAATTGTAGCAGACACATCTGTTGCCTCAGATGTTATTCCCTTGGGCTAACTTCTGACCCCAGCCATGTTTGGGTAGAAATTTGTATGAGTTAGATTTACTTTTTGGTAACTACCTCTCTCCTGGAGAGGATCTAACAAAGGTTGCATGACCCCGAATTCACTAATCCTATCATATATCTTATCACTCAGAGGAACCTAGCCTAATAGAATATGAGAATGGTCTCATATTGATTTAGAAATGGCACCAACTCTTGTTGAAATCCTTCAGGGTAGGTGGGGATTGGGGTGCTGTTCTTCAGGGTTCATGTATTCCCTGAAGCAAGAAAACTTCTTAGTGATGTGTACCCAAAATCTAGAAAATGGAGGTTCAGGCACCAATGCATGCAAGTATTGTCAAACTCTCATTATAACTCCCAATGGCACAATTGCTTCATTTGAACTTCCTGTTCCCATGCTTTAAATTTTGCTAGAATAGAGATCATATCTCAAGTTAATACTTCTCCTATAAAGCTGTGACTGTGCTTGACCAGTGTGACTCTTCATGCCAATAACCACAGGCAAAGATAGAGTTTCTGTACTGGTGGGAGTAACTGGTTATGGTAATCCTGAGGGGACAGGGTAGCTGCTATACAACTGGATAAAGGACTAAGTCCAGATCAGTGCACTCCCTGGGACATCTCTTGGTGCTTCTGAACCAGTGGTCACAGGCAATGGAAGCAAGTCCTTCAGCCCAGTGTCAGATGCCTCAGGGATGTGTCACCCACTGACTCTGCCACCTCAGAAGTGCTAGCTGAGGTTGAGGGAAGTCTGGAATGAATAGTGGAGGGAGGGTGGATATCACTTGTGGCTTCCAAATCAGCTGCAACAAAGGGTACTGCAGCTTGTTACTTCTCTGATAAATCTTCTCCCAGAGGCAGGATCAGCCTGCTCTTAAAGAATCAGCAACAGCATCAGTACAATGGTACATGCCTATAATCCTAGTACTTGGGAGGCTAAGACAGGAGAATTGAAGGTTCAAGGACAGACTCAGAAAGTAGTGAGACTCTCAACCTAGCGAGACCCTGTTTCAAAATAAATTAAAATAGGGCTGTGTGTATAGCTTGAAGATAGAATACCCCTGGGTTTAAACCCCAGTACCACAAAAAAGAAAAGGGAGGGAGAGGGAGAGAGAGAGAGAGAAAGAAAGAAACAGTGATAGGTGGAGTTAACAAAGAGCATTCACGGATATAAGCAGTGCCAAGAACATAGTATAGCAGGCAAAGACTTTTCATGCTGGGATGAACAGTGCCACACAGACCTTGACTTGATTCCTGGTGCCAACAGTTGGCTTCAGGACATGCAAGATCAAGATCTACTATATCCCAGCAGTGAGCTCAGGGGGTGTACCTGTGTACTGGCTTTTCCTTCATCGAAGTCTCCCTCTTCCCACTCCCCCAGTCCTGCCTCCTAGGATCATCTCAAAATAAGCCGCCTGTGCCAAGTCTTTATCTCAGACTTTGTTTGCAGAGAAACTCAATCTAAGACCACAATTGTGCTAAGTGGAGCATTCAGACCAGCTTCTGATGACCTTGCATTGACCTTCCTGCTGTAGACAAGCTACTTTTCTCAGTCAACAGTTTTCACTGGTATAATCAAAGCAACTGCCCACACAACTTAGAGGAAGGAAGATTTATTTGCTCAGTTTTGTTTTTGTTTTTTATTTTGAGATCTTGGAGTTTAGTCTATGTCAAGCAGAATCTCCAGAGCTCAGGGCATGGTGGTGGAGCTCAGAGAATGCTGGTGGGAAGCAGAGAGAGGGAGAGAGCAAGGCTCTGCTCTCACTCATGGAGGCTGGAAGCAGGAGAGGGCCAGAAGCAAGGGTATTCAAGGACACAGCACAATCCCCAAGGTCACACCCCTAGGGACACACCTTCTCTAGCTACCCCCCACCAGCCAAGGGTACCACCAAGGTAAATCTATTATAAAGATATTACAAGCCTTATGGCTTAGCTACATCTACCCTGAGCCCTTCAGGAGACATTCTATATCTGACCATAATACTACTTGAAAGAATAAGTACTTTATTTCCTTCAAACACATTTATGAGTGATAATTAAGGTAGTTATTATGAACTCCCTGTCATTAAATTTTTTTGACAGATAAGGAACCTGAGGCTTGAACAGGTTATATGGTTTGGCCAGTGCCAGGAGATTTGATTTGTTTTCTAGTGGTGGAAACAGGATCCCATGTGTCTTTGTGTGTGATAGTAGATGCCATAAGTGCCCCACAGATTTCTCCTTTGTTAAGCCAATTTGTCCATCTCCTAGCATGTTGTTGCCAAGAGCTCATGGCTGCACCTTTCTCCATAGAATTCCCCTCCATGGACAAAAATGCCTGAGAGACATGTGTTTCTGTCTCTAGGGCTGCGCATAGTGAATGACTGACTGACACAGAGGTGTGAAGGGCAGATACCTTGACTCCAGGGAGGACTTCTCTGTTCCCCATGCTGTCACTGGGGCTGGACTTCAACTGAAACACATCTTGGCATATCTTGATTCTCTTCACCATCCTGTCCTGTTCTCTCACTTCCTCATGAGTCTTCCCTTAACAACTCATTTGCACATCCTGCCTCTAGAAAAGCTAATGTCAGATAAAATCTGTGCTCTCTCATTCCTAGACCAGTGTTTTCTCCATGGCTAAAGAAATGTGGAAGATGCTAGACACTAGACCTGCTAGGCTTTGAATGTCCCCCCCTAAAGCCATAATTGAGCTTTTGCTGCCTCTGTGATGATATTAAGAGGTAGAACCTTTCAAAGGAGGTTAAGTCATAGGGCTCTGTCCACCAGAATGGATGAATGCCGTTCTTGGGGAGTGGATGAGTTATTACAAGGGCGGGCTCTAGATGAAAGGGTGAGTTTGGCCCAGTTTTTTCTCTCTGTCCTGCAGGTGCTCGTTTGCCCTTCTGCCATGTTGTGATATAGCATGAAGGCCCTCACCAGATGCCAGCGCCATGTCCTTTGGCTCTCCAGCCTCTGAAACTGTCAGCTAAATTACTATTTAGAATTTGCCCAGTCTGTGAGATTCTGCTTAGAGAAACAGAAAATGTACTAAAATGAATCCTTTACATATCAATGCTGGTAACTGATCCAGGATAGACATTTTTCCTCTATCTAAGAAAAACCATGAAAACTTATTTCCCATTCTATCTTTGGATAATACTACTAAAAAGTATGTCTGCCTCAAATAAGAAAACAGATATTTTGCTGTTATGTGTTAACTAAGAATTTCAATAATAATATTTTAGTGGCATCACTTTATGCCACATTAGATCATTTGCTAATTATGAGATGTTATAAATCCAAGGTGTGTAATAAAGAAACTCACAGGTCCATGCAATTAACACATCTCATTTTACAGTGGGATACAAAATAATTCATCAGTTCAGAAATACTTGCTTATAAAATGCTATAGTTATTATGACCTCAATTTCCCCATATTATTTTCTTCCTTGAGGTCTAAATTGAGGTACATTTTATAAACTTTAATTTTCAAACAATTCTCACAAAGACAATGATTCATCTATTGGCAGAGAATCCTTATGAAATAATACCCTTACTAGTCCAGGTTTAGTTAAGACATAAGAAGCTTCTATGTAGCTAGAACAGATTTTAATAATAGGGAATTGGCAGCATGGGGGATGGAAGAAATATTGAGATGCCAAAGGAAATTGAGGCAACCTCGAGATTAGCAAGAGCAGAAGGCTACAACCACTCTTAGGCTAAAGGGATAAAGGGCTTCAGTGTCCCTTAGGCAGGGAAAGTGGTACCCAGGCTTCTACCATTCTCCCACCTTCCAATACCTCCCAATGGCTAACTCCTGCCAGAAACCAACTGACAAGGAGGAGCCTGGGAATAAATCCCACCTGCAAGGTTCAGTCTCCACTGTTACAGGAAGCGGAGCAGAGGAGAGGCAAAGAAGGCATGTGCAGGCAGACAGGGCCAGGACATCCACACAGTACAACGGCAACAAAGATCTTCAGGAATAATCAAAGACCCCCATCTGAGAAGCAGCATGCCGAGATCATTGCCTGGAATTCTAATACCAGAGCACAAAACAAGGGGGAATCTAGTCTTTGATTTTGCAGCTAATGAAATTATAAATCAAAGCCACAGGGAAAGCCTTCCCACTCAGCTTTGTAGCAGCACTTACATGTATTTCAGAAAACCCCACTAACATCATTACAATCAGCTTTAGGAACAGTCTAGGCAGCGTTGCAAAAAAAAAAAAAAAGAAAGAATATGTATTTCCTATTAGGGAAAAGAAAAATGAATTCAGTTTGTTGTTGTTGTTGCCTTTTTTCGGGTGGGTGGGCACCTAACTTCCAAGCCTTTCTATAAGATGTAAATATCTGCTGCCTGCCTCCTCTGATATGCTCATCTATGAATTACTGAATATGTAAAAAAAGTTTTTACTTTTTTGGGTGAAAATCATTGTGTAAATACAAGGTATTATAATTAATTGTTGCAATGATACTCCTCATTAAAATAAAAAGTTGGATTCAAACATAAATCTTTGAAGTAAAAATTGAAATTTAGTAAAGGAAAAAATGTATTGTGCAACTGAACATGCACTCATTAGTGTAATGAATATAGTAATTTTTAAAATTATTACTTTTTATATTTTTATTTCATAGGCAATATAATCAGAAGCTGGAGTATAATTAGAAATGGTGCTGTGAATTATTGGGATTCACAATACTAGAAAGCAGAAAACTTGGAAAATACAAAAAAAAAGTCATAATCCCACTAGCACAAATATCATTAGCATATTCATGTTCCTGTCACGAATTATTTATTGAGAACCCCAGATAGGATAAGTCCTGTGGTGGACAATGACAGTCTCCATTTTATTTTAAGTCCAAATAATGATCACAAATCTTAATTATTTATAGCACAAGGGAGTAATGGGGACAAGAAAACAGCAAAATAGAACATTTGCTGTCTTTCTCATCACTCTGTGACACAGGAGTCTGTGTCTAAGGAAAGTCACAATGTCCTTGGGTGTCATTTACTATAAATCCATGGCCTGGATTACCAATAGAGTTTCCTATCCTCAATTAGAATCATATTTTACAGACTCCATAGATAGTCTACAAGAAGAAGTTCCCTACAGAAATGAAAACTAAAGTTCCATTAGAGAAGATTTTTCTTAACTTTTTACTTCAGTTCTATTGCCTTGTCCTTAAAATGTTTTAATCTAGCAACATTAAATTTTAAATTCCAGGAGATGTAAGACCCAAAGGGGTCTTCCCAAATCTGGCACTGGTGTTACAGATTTTAGCATCAAATAATTCTACAATCTAATATTTTTATATATGCATTATTTTCAACATTCATTGAGGATATAAACTAGGTGGCCAAGGCCAGGTCTTGTATTTTCCCCATTATCTCAACCCCACCCACCAAGCACCAAATACATGCTCAATAAATATCTTTGATATGATTAACTCTTATTTCAAAATAAAACCCAAATTCTTGCAGAAAAATTAAAGTTATATTCTGGAACACACTTTGCCAGATACTCACCTGGCTCTCTGTCTTTCTCCATTCAGACTGTTCCCACACAACAGCTCTTCCGACAGGCCTTCTTTGACTGTAATGCAGACCTTCCTACCACTTTCCATACATCTATAATACTATGGCTGCCAGGTGCAGTGTTGAGTAAATTCCCCACTAGAACATGAGCTCCACAAAGACAAAGCCATCATCATTCTTATTTGCTGCCATAGCCAGCACCTAGAACAGAACCTCATTCATACCGACACTCCATGAGTGAGTGTAGAATAACTCAATGTGTGAAAGAATGAAAATTATATACAAAAGCAAGGAATAGGCCTATGAAAGGCTTAAAATAACATTAAAGCCATTTTTTTTTTTTTTTTGGCGGTACTGGGGATTGAACTCAGGGGCATTCTACCTCCGAGCTACACCCCCAGCCCTATTTTTTTATTCTTTATTTTGAAACCGGGTCTCGCTAAGTTGTGGAGTGCCTCACTAGGTAGCTGAGGCTGGCCTCGAACCCGGATCCTCTGGTCTCAGCCTCCCAAATGCTGGGATTATAAGCATGTGCCACCACGCCAGGCCATTAAAGCCCTTTTTAAAATTTGAGCTTTAAACTTTATACATAAAAGCCAACTAAATTTGACCCCACAAACTGACAATTGTAAAAAGTTCAAGTGATACAATGCATAAAGTAAAGGAAGGAGTTACTTTCAAGGGAAGAATCCTGAAAAGTTTGGGGCAGACTCTGGAAATTTCCCTCTATGTACATGTAAACATAAAAAATGATTATTAATTAGTAAAGAGTTGTAAACATGTCATCTTTTTCAAGTGTAATTTCTGAAACTTAATCTTTTGTTAATATCAAAGGTTTTAAGAATAAGAATCCTTTTGTTTTTAGTCTGTAGATTTTAAATTGTTTATATAATAATTTTGAATTTTGTATATTTTAATTTAATAAACTGTAAATATTTTTGGATCTCAGTTTTCTCATCTGTAAAATGGGGATAAATAATAACTAACCCATAGCATTGATATGCAACATAAATGGCAAAATATATAAAAAGTGCTTAGTACAGTGTTTATACTAGAAAAAAAACCCACAAATTCAGGAGCCAATAAAAACCTGAGAGGAGGACTGATCCATGACAGCAGAAGTCAAAGAAGCTGCTTGGAAAGGATGGTACCAGGGTGAGTTCTAAAGGACCACGAGGCATCAGCCAGACCCAGATACCAGAGGCCCCAAATCCCTTTAGGCTGAAGGAAAAGCATGTTCCTCATGCAAGAATTTCAATAGCTGGCAACTTTAAGGTGGGAACCACATTTGTGGAAGCATTTTAAAGGGCTGTTCTGCAAGGGCCAAGCAAAGCCACATGGCCACCATCTGCAAGGAGACCTCAAAACAAGACAGACATCAATTGCTCAGCATGCAATTCGAGCCAAAGACTGCCAGTGGGTGAGAGCAGAGAGGGGGTGAACATGAGAAAACAGAGGGCCCAGCAGGGGACATGGTGAAAACTGCTTATGATTGAGTCTAAAGTCAAGCTCCATTTTACATATAATCACTTTTGCACACTATAACTACACAAGGAATTTTCCAGGAAGGAAGCTGTCATATAAACTTTTTAAAGACTGTACCCTAACAGTTTGGAATTTTCTAAAAGTCAATCACTGTATTAGTTTTTTTTCTGCCATAAAAAATAACCACTGTCCTAGTAGCTTAAAACAACAGATTTTATTTAAAGCAACACATGCACAGTGTCAGAGACTGGGATATGGACACTTTTGAAAGGGGCTATATTCTGCTTAACACAGTCACCATTCTGAGAAATCATGTCAACAACTGTAACATTGCTCTTGGTTTTTAAGTGGCTAATATAAAAACCTGATATCATGCTGCATTATTTATTCATAGCTCCATTTTCAATGATTCTTTCAAAAAGTAAAACAATCTGACAGCCTTGTCCACCACTTATATTTATTGTATTTATTTACTTAATTTGCTTTCCTTCTATTTCTTTGTGTACAGTTAGATTCTTTTTTTAAATTATGCATAATAGGTTATATTACCCATACAAGTAATAAAGAGCTTGTCATTATAAGATACTTGTGAAATATTTATTGTCAAAAGGAGTGTCAGGTCTAACAGGACTGAGGATCACTCCGCAGATAATGATTATTTTTAGTGGGCTGAGTGGTGCTGAAAACCCTACCACATGTGTTTTAAATACAGTTATTGTAGTAGCAACAAGTCTGAAATTGAAAGTAAGTATTCTATAGGAAATATGTCAATAAAGTGGGCAGAGGGGCTTATAGCACGCTGCTAATTGAACAGAATTTCTTTTTATCCTGTGTAGGCACTCCTTCCCAGACACAGCCCCCTGCTCAACCAGCCCTCTCAGCCCCTCTCCTTTCCAGCCCTGCAGGCAAGGAGAACCAGACAGATAATGAAGCACTTGGAGAGTCAGCTGAGGGATCACAGACAACCAGGCTCTTTACAATTTCATGAAGCATTGCATCAGGAAAAACACAGCTCTACCATGAAAGCTTGTACATTAAAAGCATGATGATGGCGAGGGAAGTCAGGAGGCCAGGGCAAGAGGGGAAGGCAGTGAAAAGATAGGATGGCTGAACAACTCAGACTGGGAAGAAGAAATCTGGGAACAAGGGTCCATTGGGCTCTTTTGACTTGTAGTAAACAACTTAGGCTATCTCTACTCAGATATGGACTGTCAATTTTTTAAAAGTTCAAATTTTTTGAAGATACGGACATTTAGGGAAGGACAGGGGAAGAACAGAAAGCATGGAAGCCAGAACGTGACCAGGAAGCAGGCTCAAATGACCTCAGACACACTTCCAGAAACTGGAAGATGATGTCCACAAGGCTCCAGTGCTGAGCGCCGTGCACTACCTCCAGGTGCGGGCTCCCCTTGCTCCCATTCTGGGCTCAAACTTTATGGCAAAATTGTCTCATCCGCTTGGCTCTCACCTCTGCCAGCAACAGGTATTTGTTCATTGTCTTGGTCTCACTATTTTTATGTTTCTGTCCTACCTCCTGCTTCTCTCTCTCTCCCTTCTCCTTCTCTTCTCTCCTCTCTCTCTCTCTCTCTCTGATATTCAGTTGGACAAAAATCATCTAGTGTAAGAAAGAAAACAGGTCATGTCTTCCCGCCAATGGATTCAGCTCCCCCAGGCCAGTCTGCACATGGCTGTTCTAAGATTGCCTCACCCTGCTCCAGTAGGCTCTGCGAGGATAGTGACATCACATCAGCATCCACACAACATGATGCTTTATCCACATCTAAGCCATCTTTGTAGTAGGTGGGACAGTATTTTGGACGTGAACAGGTTCTGGAGTCAAGCTGCCTGTATTCTGGCTTTGTTATTAGCTGTAACCTTGGACAAGTTACTCAACGCCTTTAAGCCTCAGTTTTATTACCTGTTAAATGGGAAGAAGAGTAGAAAATAATAAAACCTTTTAAAATCTTATTTGGGGTGATTAAGATTTGGGGCACAATTTATATTTTATGCCAGCCTCTTTCACCTTATCTGGGACACACCTGGCCATGGCAGTGACGCTATAACTGTGGAGCCATCGGCTCAGGCAGCAGTCTCCCAGAATCCTATCATTTGCATTTTAATGTTCAGATTTCCTTTGCTATTCCTTCATTTTGTGGACTCAATTATTGCTCCCTTCTTCTTTATGCCTATTTTTACTGTTTCGTGATTGAGTTATTAATGTTTGAAACTATTTTGGGGCTTGAAAGGTTTTAGGTTTGGAATTATGTCTGGACTTGTACTAATACCATTACATAGGAAGCCAGCACATTTCTGTACAGACTCCAGTCCTTCATTTCATTTTGAAGGAAAATTATTCTTAGCTTAAATAAAATGCTGAACTGACCTTCTGTAAACCTTGGGCCTTATAGGAAATGTGAAACTATATGAAACTGAACTATCCTTTATAAAAAGGTTTTAAATATCATAATACATTAGAAGGAAATGTTTAAAACAAAGAATGTTTGTTTATATAGATTCTTTGTTGAAGCCAAATGTTTCAAAGAAAATATGAACCTTAACTAACAAATTTGCTAAGTAGACTGTGTTTGCAAGATAACCTGGAATTGATCTCGGCTTTAACAGGTCAGGGAAGCAGTGAAAGGCACACACACACACACACACACACACACACACACACACACACACACAATAATAACAATTTAATTTTTTAGAAGCTTCATGATGCTCTCCCAAAGACCTAGCCCCAGGCTTGTACTTTGCAGACACTATTCAACTTTACACAAATTCATGAAAAATAAAAGCATGGGCCGGCCAGTCCACCAGAGCCCATGTGTTGGGGGATTTCAGGGGGACCGTAGGGAAAGGAGAGGACTGTAGTGAACTGGAGGTGCCCTGCCCTGTTTAAAGGGGCAGTGGCCCCTCAACTAACATTGATTATCGTTATTCAGAAACCCATGATAATCTTTCAGTATTCTACTTTTTCAGGACAAGCCAGAAACCCAAATATTCATATAAAAGCACTCACATTTTAAAATGTTGGCTCAGTATTTTTAAAAAGCACTCAAGTAGGTAAGACAAAACAAAACTGATTTGTGACTTTTTAAATCTTTGCTTAGGAAATGGTTTTTGCTATCAAAAGGGGGTGACTGTGTTGTCTTTCCTTCTGAAATCCTATCTTGAGCATTTCTGAGACATGAAAGATTCTAACTTACATGAATTAAAACACCTTCTTTGTTTGGGTAACCAAAAATAAAAGGTCACTGGACATAGAATGGAAGTTCAGACTTGGTATGAGTCTGACACAGGGTGTCCAGAGCAGTTCTCCTGAGGTGCAGTGCCATGGGTTATTCAGTTAGTATTCTCATCATGTAAAAGAAAGTGCATGTGGGCCAATTCTCAGATCCTTTGTGACATTTCCCAACAAAACCTCACCTAGTTGGTTCCCACCTTCTATCAGGTTTAAGTTCACAAGTTCTTCTTGCAGAGTTCTCTCCATCCCAAAACACTGGGTTGGAATCAAGAGCTAGAAAAAGACCAGCTGCAAGAAACCTGCTGGAACTCAGAGAACCACAGAAGAATCAGGCAGTGACTGTGTTTAATATTGAACAAGGTGAGCTGTATTCTAAGGTATTATCATTTTTCCTTTGCTACAGAAATACAAGGTAAATGCTCTAAGCAACCAGCTTGGACCTCTCCCTCCCCCAGATGTCTTGTGAGAATACACCTGCTGTTTGATGAAAGGAGTTCATAAGACCATTGGCCAATGCCAGCCCTGAAGCTGACATTACTGAGTTTGAGATGCTGGGTTAGGACTTAAGTGAATTCCAGCATGCATTCTATCCTGGGAATGCTGAAAGGTATTTGAAAATTAAGGGAGAGAAGAGAGCAACGAAGAAGCCCCATGACTGGAGCCACAGGGGAATGAAACACAGAGGAAGTAAAAGCTTTAGTAAGACTTAGGTGGCTCCCCATCATGGCCAATAAAAGAAACAGGAAGAGATGAAAAGCGAAATGACTCCAGTCCCCACTTAACAAATGCCATCAAAAGTCCAAGGTACACCGTACCCCATATATACAATTATTGTCAAGAAGGTTATGGTGGTGCATGCCTATAATCCCAATTACTCCAGAGGCTGAGGCAGGAGGTTTACAAGATTGAGACCAGTTTGGTAACTTTAGCAAGATCCTGTCTCAAAAATAAAATTTCAAAAAAGGGGAAGGGGATGTAGCTCAGTGGTAGAGCACTTGCCTAGAATGCATGGAAACACTAGAGTTGATTCCCGGTAAAACACACACACACACACACACACACACACACACACACACACAAATAATAATTTAATTTTTTAGAAGCTTCATGATGCTCTCCCAAAGACCTAGCCCCAGGCTTATACTTTGCAGACACTATTCAATTTTACACAAATTCAAGAAAAATAAAAGCATGGGCCGGCCAGTCCACCAGAGCCCATGGCAACAGAACTTGACCTACATTGCTGAAATGCTCACTTTGTCCTCCTGGGTCTTTTCATAGCTAAAATTCAGAAAGGAAATGACTATAAAAATATCAGTATGTCTGGCACAGTGTCTTTGATCTTTTAAATAATTCTTGTCTCAAAAAAATCCCTCTATCTAGAAAAATAAAATGAAATAGTATTTTTTAACTAACCAAAATATAAAATGTTAATTAAGCATTTTTTCTGGACAGAAAAAGTATAATAGACTCTGCTAGACTCCTATTGCAAGTTTGTAGAGATGATCTCCATCTCTTTTGAATTTTTGTTATTTTGTCACTTTTTATTCAGGAAGCATCTTTTGGAAAGACACTGGGCCTCTTTACAGGCCAGGGGAAGATAACACGGGCTAAAGATAATAGGAACTCTGCTCTGCAGAGCCTGGTTTCCTTTTCTTCTCCTGTCAAAACTTTCAAGGAAAATTGTCACTACCCAGAAGCAGCAACTTTTAATTTCCCATAAGAAAAAGTCAATCTTTAGACTCCCAGTGATGTCAAAGCCCAAACCACTCTTCCAGATGCTGGTGGGAACTGCATGACAGGACAGGAGTTCAACTCCCAGGTGCTATAAATTCATCCTCTGGTTTCTGCTTCTTGACTGTCCAAATAAAACTGCTGCATTAAAAACTTCTCTGCACTATTATCACTTAGTACTTCACTCTTCCTTACATGTCTCCAGATATAGCATAGGTCATTCCTGGGGGCTCTAGAAGCCGAATCCAGGAAATAAATGGCCAAAAACTTAAAAAGCATATGTGGGAAAATCCAAGGATTGGACCGTGTGTTTGAGGGAAATAGAGCAAAGGCTGTGAATCATTTGTGGGAAGAAAATGATCAAGAAAAATTGATCTAGAAATTGTGCCCCTCAGTATTTATCCAAATTAGTTGAAAATGTATGTCTGCATAAAAACCTGCACGTGGATATTTACGGAAGCTTTATTCATAATTGCCAAAACTAGTGAGCAATCCAGATGTTCTTTGGTCAGTGACTGGAAAAATTAACTGTGATATATGCAGATAATGGAATATTATCTAGGCCTAAAATAAAATGTAGAAGAGATAATATCAACAAGATGGCTGACTAGAGGTGTCTGGCATACTTCCCTTCACAAAAAAGGACCACACAGAGAAAGAACCGCTACGTGGCTGGAGTGTTTGAAGCAGGGCCCTGAAGTGCAATGAGGACATGGTAGAGATGTTACAGAACACAGAGACTCAAAACAGCCTTAGAAAGACAGAACTCAACACTCAGCACCTACTGGCCCATCTTTTGAGATCCAGGACTTTCCTTGGTGAGAAAAGGGTAAGCAGGAGGCCCCCAGGGGCCCTACTCATGCCATAGACAAAGGATGTATTTTGCTGCTGGAAAAGCCTGCAGCCCTCACAGGCCCTGAGCCCAGTTTGGGGAGCTTCCAGGTTGCCCTCCTCTCCCCAGGTTCCTACCACAGAATACTCTCTGGAGGCCCCTCCACACACAGTCCTCTGAGTGATTGCCCCAGTCCTCTGACCCAGCCGGGTGGCTCCGCTCACTCTCCCATGTCCCTGAGAAGCTCCTGGGAAGTCTACTCCGAGTGGCTTAGCCTACCACACAATGTACAACACCAAGAGTGAACCCCAGTGTAAACTATGGACTTAGTGATAGTGAAGACTCGATGTAGGATCATCGATCACATCAAGTGTCCTACTCTGGTGCAGGACACTGCACCAGTGGAGGAGGCTATGCATGTTGGGATGGGGGAACTGAGTGGAGGGATCGAAGACAAGTGCACACTGCTGATGGGGTATCAGAAGATAATCTGAAAATGAGAATATTGCAGGAAAAGTGGTAGAATCTCTTTCAGTCTGTAGTAGGAAAAAAACTAAAAGCTACTTCTCCAAGGGCTGAAAATGACATTGGTAACTTCCCTGTCCATGGCATGGTTTGCTCAGTTGTAAAGTAGGGGCATGGTGTCTTTTTTAAATGTCCTTAGCAAGCCAGGCGTAGTGGTGCACGCTTGTAATCCCAGCATTTGGGAGGCTGAGACCAGAGGATCCGGGTTCTCGGCCAGCTCAGCTAACTAGTGAAGCACTCCACAACTTAGTGAGACCCTGTTTCAAAATAAAAGAATAAAAAATAGGGCTGGGGGTGTAGCTCGGAGGTAGAATGCCCTTGAGTTCAATATCCAGTACTGCAAAAAAATAAAAATAAAATGTCCTTAACATTTACAACACTCTGAGATGCTAGCTGTAAGGGAAAACTGGGTAGGGGAAAGGTACAAATTTAACAAAACACAATTTCTATTTGGAGGAGACCTTAGAGTTGGGTAGAAAAAAGGGACATTACACTCATAAATGAAGAGGTTGATGGGGAATGGGGACAGGAGGAAGAAATAATCACGTGCTGAATAAAAACTTGCTAACCTTATTGCTCCAAATTGGAGTATTGGCTCCCTGTCAACTATATACATTGTGACCTAGGTCATCTAACCAGTTCATGTCTCCTTCTGAATTGATCTTAGAGGTAAACAATGTAATTTTAGGAGCAAGGATAAGATCTCTCTACCAATAAGAATGGTACCCTGCTTGCTGATGCCAAAAATTCCACTCCTGAAATTCAATTTCATCAGCTTTGCTACCTATTGAAATGCAAATAGCCTTAGGAAATATTAGACTTGAAGCCATAAAATTCAAGTGCAACTTACTTTGAATTTATTTATCTGACCTGAAAAGATGGTTTTGATAGGAGAAAAGGTATCATAAATTCAAGATCACTGAACACAGAGAAATGTTTGGGTAGCAAACCAAGAATATTTGAAACATTCTATTAATGATAGGCTATGGCAAATTAATTTTTTTTCTGATGATACTGAATAAAAACATCAAAGGCTTGATCCATGAAAGAAAGAACAGATGAGCTTGACTTCATTAAAATTAAAAATGTCAGCCAGGCATGATGGCACATGCCTGTAGTCCCAGCTACTTGGGAGGCTGAAGTAAGAGGATCATTTGAGCCTAGGAGTTCAAGATCAGCCTGGACAACACAGTGAGATCTAGTCTCAAAAAATTTTTAAATGTCTGCTCTATAAAAGACACCACAAAAAGTATAAAAAGACAGGACACAGACAAAGAGAAAATATTTGCAAAATACATATCTGATGAGAAATTGTTATCTAAAATATATAAAGAAGGTTTAAAACTCAACAATAAGATAAAAACAAGATTTAAAAAATTGGCCAAAGGTCTTTGCAGACACCAACACTACCAGATGCAGGTGAAGATGTGGAATAACAGGAACTCTAATTGCTGGTGGGAATGCTAAGTGGTACCACCACTTTGGAAGACAGTTCAGCGTTTTCTTCCCAAACTAAATATATTCTTAATCATCAACCCAGTAATCACACTCTTTTTTTTTTTTTTTTTTTTTTTTTTTTTTTTTTTTTTTTTTTTTTTGCGGTACTTGGGATTGAACTCAGGGGCATTCTACCTCCAAGCTACACCCCCAGCCCTATTTTTTATTCTTTATTTTGAAACCGAGTCTCACTAAGTTGCAGAATGCCTCACTAGGTAGCTGAGGCTGGCCGTGAACCCGGATCCTCCAGCCTCAGCCTCCCGAATGCTGGGATTACAAGTGAGAGCCACCACGCCCGGCAGTAATCACACTCTTTAGTATTTACCATAAGGAGTTGAAAACTTATGTACACACACACACACACACACACACACACACACACACACACACACGTTTACAGCACCTTTATAATGGCCAAGATTTGGATATAACCAAGATGTCCTACAGTACATCAGTGGATTAAGAAAACTGGTACATCCAAACAGAAAAATGTTATTCAGTATTTGAAAAGAAGCAAACTATTTAGCTGTGAAAAGACATGGAAAAAATCTAAATGCATATTATTAAATGAAAGAAGCCAATATGAAAGGTTACTGCATGATTCCAACTATATGACTTTCTTTAAAAGAGAAAATGATAGAGACAGTAAAAATATCAGTGGTTGCTGGGAGGGGGAAGAAAAGAGGACCACAGAGGATTTTTAGGTCAGCAAAAATAATCTATATAATTCTATAATAGTAAATACATGTCATTGCACATTTGTCAAAACCTAGAGATGTATTCCACTAAGAGTGAACCCTAAAGTAAGGTATGGACTTTGGATGATAATGATGAAAACATAACTCACTGATATTAACAAATGTGCAGCTCTGGTGAATGTTGACAATGGAGGGGGGCAGGCTAAGCATGTGGGGACAAGAGGACATATGAGAAATCTCTGATCCTTCTGCTCCATTTTGCTATGAACCTAAAACTGCTCTAAAAAATTAAAGTCTAATCTTTAAAAAAAGTTAAATGGAATGAAAACAGTGCCACCACTGAATGTTTGCAAAGTGGCCAGAACACTAATTACATGCTATGTTTACTAGGAAGATCATTATTAATCTTGTTTATTAGGAAGATCATTATTAATCTTGAAAAGATATGCAGGGAGTAGCAAGTGGGTTTTGTGGAAGACCAGTCTGATTTATATCAGCCTCACTCACTGAAGCTCTACACTGGGAAAGGCATATTCTGTCTTTGCCCACCATGCATTTATTTTCCTCTGCTTCCCTGATCCATGGGGATCAAGGGCAGGTTTTGAGTACTCCTTTGTCCTATAGACTATGCCTCAGTGTAATCTAATCTCTTTAACTTTCACCAGAACTTCTAGAAAGATCAGCAAGACCTAGTATGACCTTGACAACATGACTATGACCTTGGATCTCTCTGGGAAAAATCCTGAATACCACCACTATCTGACTGTCTTCCAAGCCTCACTTCCCCTTAATGTTCTGGCTGAAATACATAAATAAAGAATGCCCTAACTTTACCTGCCTTAGGACAACTGAGATAGTTGGTGCTTTGAAACCAAAAACCAGTAATCATAGAGGGGATTTACCCAGGAGGGGCGCCTGATCCCACCACAGCTAGCTAGTACAGTGCTCTAAGGTCCTGGCTGTCCATGGCTGTCCATCAAGAAAGGCAACTGCCTTATCCCTACACCTATAAATCTCCCCTGGACATAGGTCAACTCTGTAGCAGACTCAGTACATATTTTATCCATATGATAGCATTGTATTTATGTGATAACACACACACACACACACACCACCGATCAGTAACAAGGCAATATGGGGGAAAATGGCAGCTGAGCTGTTGTATCCTACTCCTCCACTAAATTACAGCAACAGTCTCAAAGACAGGGTCCGTACGTCAGTGTTTATATCACCCCTGATGGCTAGCACAATGTGTAGTACAACTAGATACCCAATAAATAATTGTTATGTTAAGGAATGAATGAATGAATTCAATAATTTCTCCCACTGCTTAAAATCTGAATTAAATGCTCAATACTCTAGTGCAGTCCCTGATAAAGTCTGAGTTTAAGAACATCATCAATAAAGCTTCCCCTGATCAATCTCCAATTTTACCATCTCTATTTTCTGTTCACTTTCAAACACAGAAGATTTTAAAATATGCTAAATTTAAGAGATGATAATCAGCAAATAAGCAACTCGATGGAAAGGGGAACACCCCAAGGCAAAGAAAGGCAATACTTTCAAAACTACACATACAGTCATGGGGGCAGAAAGAAATTTCTACATTCAAAATAAGAAAAATAACGCATTTAGCAAGAGTTAGCATTTACTGTGCATTTATTATGTGCTAGGAAGTATCACAGACACATTGCTTATTTTATTTTATTCAATCCTACAACAACCCCACAAGATACCATCTCCATTTTTCAGATTTTAAAAGATGCAGAGAAGTGTTTTTGTCCATAGTCACTTGGTTAAGTCATTAAAAGCATGAACTTTGGAACCAGACTGACTAGGTTTAAATTCTGACCCTGCCCTTCCTAGCTGTGTGGCTTTGGTCAAACAACATATTTGCGACTTGGTTTTTTCATCTGCAAAATGGACCTCTCCTCCCTAAAGAGCCACTGAATCCCAGCACTTTGTGAGCCCCTCAGGGACAACAGCATTTCCAAACCAGAACTCTTCCCCAGAGCTCTGAATGTCCACTCTACGGGCAGTTCCTTTAAGTGTCCAGGAAATTTTAGTAATCCCAACTCTTTCCTTTGTTCCCTCAGCTATTGGGGTGGCAGCTGCTTCCTGGAATTGCTACTTCATGATACCTTATAGCTAGTTCTCTTTGTACCCTTTCCATTACCTAGTTAATGACTTTACACATGGTCAACAGTTCTTCCTATTATTATTTTTTAAAGTTTTATTGGTACATTATAGTCTCACATCATAATGGAGTTCATAGTGATCTTGACATACATGCAGTTTTTTTCTATTAAATTCTCTATATTCAAACTACTGGTGTGGGTTCCTTCTCCCGGCACACCCTGAGGGATAGAAGAACACGTACTTCAGAAGGTTGGGTGAGAGCATTAAATGAGCTAATCGTGGTACAGCACTCCTGGGGTAGCTGGAGCACAGGGTTTGTTCTATCAACGTGAGTGTTATTGTCTGCTAAGTGTTGGAGCTGGCTGGAGCTTATCTGTCTTCCCGGTCAACATAATGCTTCTCTAATAAAAATAGCAACTATCTACACAGGCCCTGGGCTTAATGCTTCCATACCCATCGCTTCTTTCCACTTCCTTAAGCCCCTCTCAGATGCTCTGCATTCCTGCAATGTTTTTTCTCTGACACTGGACATTAAGAAAGGTGTTCTGAGGTAATATGTTGATTGCCAGAAAGGTTTTACAAGAAGTCCAACCAGTACAAATTTCTACATTGAACCTTTCCAAAATTGAACATAAACCTCACCAGACTCTAAGAAATTCATGTACATCATTACCCCATGTATCACCAGCTATTAATATAATTTAAGTGTATGTGTATCTGAGTATTAATTTCTAATTTTCTATAGTTTTTATTTCAAGCAATCAATGAAATACAGATTTTTTTAGAAGATTATTAAGTGCTTCTTTTGTGCTAGACACTGCGATAGAAATGCTTTCACATATGTGATTTCATTTTATTCTTAAGATATACTATACCAGGGGATCTGGTTATCTTCATTGCCCAAATATGTCTGAGGTCACATAATGATGTGACAGAAGCAAGATTGAAATCAATTCTTTCTGACTCACAGAGCTCATGCTTCAACCAACTCACCATAGGCCATAGGTGAAGGTCATCCAGATACTGAGGGAATGAGGTTTAGTAAAAGTATAAACTGAGATAAGAAGAGATTCCACCACTGGGAAGGGCTTAAAAATAACAGAAGGGAATCTGGTGACATGTCTGCTGCCTCAATTTTCTGAATTTCTTTAAGCCATGGGGAGATTCCAAGTTTCTGTCACTGGGTTTCAACAATATCTCTCAAATTCTGTTTCATTTCAAAGATGTCTACCCAATTTCGGTTTTAATATTATGGAGGTAAAGCAAATAAAATTTCTTAAAAATATTTTTTCTAGATACACCTTGACTTTCAAAAATAAGTTGTTCTCTTTGCAGGGAGGAAGCACCCAACAAGAATAATTATTTCTTAACAGAGCAATGCAGAAGGGAATAAAACATACCTTTTGCTTGGTGCTTGATTTCAGGCCAACTCGGGAATGACTTTTGGACTAGAGGAAAAATGAGAAAAACATCTATGAAGAACAGTACAATGGTAGAACTTATTCTGAAGTCATTTCTTCTAAAAGGTATAAGTAAAAAAAAAATCCTTTCCTTAATCTTTCCTCACAGCCTCTAGAAATCTAAGGATAAAAATATAGCATAGACACCAGTGTTGTATTTTACACACTGAATGGAAACCCACTTTAAGTCCAAGAGCTGAGACTGCGAAGTCAAGCCTATACTTTGTCAATGTCTTGTTCATATTTACCAATTCAGCATCTTTTCCTAGAGGACACTGGCAGAAACCAAAACTGCAGCACATGAAGAAATACTTGAGGCTCTAATAAGGCAAAGGAGAGAAGGGAGGGAATGAATAAAAGCAGAGGCAAGGAAGAAGGGAGAGGAGAGGAAGAGAACAGATGCACTGGTGCATGTGTACCACTATCACTACAAACTCCGCTGTGATGTGAAACTATAATGTACCAATAAATCTATAAAAAAGTTGGAGAAAGAGAAAACAGAGGCACAATAGTTAAGGCAGTATTTCCAAGTGTGTTTCTATAAGACAGATTTTAATCTCTGCTAGTTTAAATAAATCTGCATTAGACAAAACAAAGCTCTCAAAAACATTAGTTTGTACACAGGGCTTTTTTTCTTCCTGTGTGTTCATGATTATCTAAACTGATGTGGGATTAGGAAAGATAAAGCAGGCATTAAATGGTGCATGAGAATATTTTGTTATATAGATTATTAGTATTTTTTAAAAATGAGAAAATAAAGTCAGGCTTACTTTATTTAGTATTGAGATAGTGAATATATTTGGCCATAAGTGTACAATGAATCTAGGTTGATTCTAAGCCAATTACTACAGCATAACTAGAAAAAAAAAATTCCTAAGTCAGCAGTCTCAAACTTTTTGGTCTCTTTTGTGTGTTAGCTTTTTCATCATTGTGACAAGATCGACAAGAACATCTTGAAGGAGGAAAGGTTTATTTGGCTCATGGTTTCAGAGGTTAATTCCATGGCTGGCTGGGTCCAGGGCAGAAACATCCTGGTGGCAGGGCATGAAGGAGAAAGCTGCTCCGCTCATGGCAGCTGGGAAGCAGAGAGCTGGAGGAGATGAGGCACCAGGGAATCATACAGTTCTCAAGCCATACCTCGAGTGACATACCTCCTCCAGTCGTGCCCCGCTTCTCAGCCTTGCTTCACTGGGGATATGCTCTTAAAACATGAGCTTTTGGGAGGACATTTCAGATCTAACCTACAACAGGATCCTTTTACAGTCTGAAAGACATATATTAGGGCTCCCAAACAGTTTGTATGCATTGATATTCACTTTTCTTGAAATTAGAAATGAAAAACTTTAAATATGTATTTATAAATTCACTTTTAAATAGTAATAATCCCATCACATGATATATAACATATTTTATGTATTTTATGTATATATAAAAACAAAATATACTGAGAAGATAGCATTTATACTTTCGCAAATCTCTTGAATGTTTTATTTAAATAGAAGATAGCTAGATTCTCAAATCTGTTTTTGCATTTAACTTATTTTGATAGGTTTTTGTTTGCAGTATATAAAGAAAATTCAACCTAACTCAGATATGTAGTTGGAAAAGAAACAAGTATTAGAAATCATTGTTTCAGATAATTGAGGATATTCTTCTTTGATAATATGCCAAAACTTGACAAGTGGCAATTTCTTGGGGGTTAGTTGCAATGAAGAGGAAATCATATCACGAACAGTTTATATTTTGTTTGTTATATAAACATTTGTTGGTCCATCTTGTACTTTGTATAGATCTTTTATACCCCCATGCATCAGTTATTTGGAAAATAATGGTTCAGTCAGTTATTCACAGTTCCCAAATATGGACCCCACATCATTACATAACACCTAAAGTTCATATTTATTAATCACAAATCTCACCCAAAAAAATTCAGCTGCTGATAAGCTATTAAGATTACCATAACACATACAAGTTTTCAAAATTCAAATTTTCCCTTAGAAGCTCAGATTTTATCATCGACAACAAATACTTCAAGGAAATTGCTTTCAAACAAGAGGCTAGTTCAGCTTATAATTCAATCACACAATAAGTGCTTTTCCTCAAAACAACCACTGAACATTTGAACTCAGCAAAAGTACTTCTTGTATACTTCTCATTTTATCACACAGAATTCTAAAAAGATCCATACTTGAGGGTTGAGATCTAGCAAACTTAATAATGTTTACTCCTCCATAAAGGGCATTTTTTTTTCTGCAATGAAAATGCTCAGTCATGAAATTATGAAGATTACTATAGAGTTTGGTGCTACTGCTGTATGTCATGCTAAAGAACCAATGGTTTTAGGTACCACTGCTCTTGCACAGTTACTGTATGTCAAGTGATCCCCAAAGGTCCATATATTAAGGCTGAGTCCCCAGGGTGATGTGCACTATTGGGATGTGGTAGAACTTTTAAGAGATGGGGCCTTGTGGAGGTCTTCAGGTCATTGGCAGAATGCCCACCAAGTCATTGTGAGACCTTGGTCTCGTCTTCATCTTTTTGCTTCCAACTCATGAGAGAGTATTTTGCTCTGCCACCCAATCCCATCATGAAGTGCTGCCCTCACCACAGGCCCAAAGCAATGAGGCCATTTCACCTTAGACTAGCATCTTCAAAACTGTGAGCTATAATAAATCTTTTCTCTTTATAAATTAATTGCCTCAGGTATTTCATTCTAGTAATTCAAAGCTGATTAACACCCAGCAAAAAATGGAAAAGAACTCCTGTTTAAAATTAATTGTGAGAAGAGTTTTGACATTTCAAATTGCCTTTGAGAACTATCACCCTGAGTAATTTAAAGCAGTTGATCCTAAAACATCTAAACCCTCCTTTCTTCAAATAAATTATTAGGAAGAAAAGAGCTAATGAAAAGCAAATTTTCACTATCCTGACTTCCTCTCTGCTGTCTTAGAAGAGAAAGATCAATCAGGAATATACTTCCTTCTGATGAACAGAGGCTGAATGGGAAAAGGAACTTTATAAGAAATTGACAGTGGTTATCTTTCACTTATAGTGTTTTAAGATCCATCCAAACTCTTATGAGCTAAATTGTTCCCTGACAATATTAAAGTCCTAACCTCAGTAACTTAGAATGTAACTAATTTTTGAAACAGAGCCTTCAAAGAAATAAGTAAGATAAAATGAGGCCCTATGGGCAGGCCTGAATCTAATATGACTGGCACCTTGTAAGAAGAAGATACAGACAATAGGAATGCATGGTGGAAAGACCATGTGTGGATAAAGACTTCCATCTACAAGACAAGGAGACAGGCCTCCAAACAGTACCAACCCTGCCTACAACTTTATCTTAGACTTCTGGTCTTTAGAATTGTCAGAAAACAAATTTCTGTTATTGAAGCCACACAATTTTTTAAGATTATATATACAAGAAAACTAATTCACAGACCCTGATAAATCTACTCTAGAGAAAAAGTCAAGAATCCAGGAAAGGGAGGTCCAACAAAACCAGGTGCCAAATCAAAGGGAACTGTGATCATGACATTCATTGACAACCTTAATACCCTGAGAATGTCTGGATCAGTGGTCTTCAAACTCTACAGTTCATAAATATCACATAGGGGGTGACTAACTGCAACTTTCCCAACCAAATTCCAAGTCAGGAGGTACAGGGTGGTTCCCAGGTGTGTGCATCTTAACAAGCACCCCAGGGAAGTGAAATTGATGATGGTTTTTAAGCTACAATTTGAGAACCACTTACCTGCTGAGTACAATGGGAGCCTGAAATGAAAACTAGGGAAATACAGGAAACTGCTAGTTCTCCTTCTTTCTCTTTGAAGAATCCAAATAAATGCAACACTTTGCTTTCCCCTTTAAATGCCTAGTGTTAAAATTTTTAATTTGGTCATACCATGTAGGTGGGCCAGAAAAACTAAAATAGACTGAATATTGGCAAATTATTCAAACTGGTCTAAAAGCAGATCTGCAATCCTTTAACTTCTCCAAATGCTGTGTTTATGTTTTCAGAAATTTAGTTGGACTTCTATATCATATTAAATGCCATAAATATCTATGAATATGGTCTTTGTATACAAGTCAAAGTTGTAAGAATAAACATAATATAAAGGACAAGTTTTTCATTTATGAAGAGGATTAAAAGGCAATCCACTTCTAGAAAAATACCATTTCCATCTGACAATAAATGAGATCCTGGGTCTCTCCTGGTAAATGTCTTATCTAAACAGAATAGAGGGTAGGCTTAGTGAAAGATCACCTGCATCATATCATGCTAGACAGTCAGTCCTCTGTATACAAGTGGGTGGCCTTCTAAAGATTTCTCTGTAAGCTAGATGTTATAGACTAGACTTTATTTTCCCCATAGAAGTAATTTTATAGGCTATACTACAAAAGCCCATTTAATCCTATTATTACTGAAATGCTACAGTAAAAAGTAATAAACTATCACAATACTAACAATCAAAGCAGAAAACTAATAAAATTAATTAAGAAATGATTTCACTTTTTCCATATGCAGTATCTTGAACAATAGCATGAACCAAAAAGCATATTTAATTTAAAGAGGATAGAGACATAGGTAGACGTTCTGGCATTCTGAAGAAGCCTTTATGGAAATTTCAAAACATAGTATTCACTATTAACATGTCTGACACCCCGTCCCCTTCTCGCCTCCCCTCTTACATGGCCTGCTTTGCTTTCCTGGATTCAAGGGCATCACCAGATCTCTCTGACCTTCAGCATCTATGGGTAGAGTCACTTAGGACTCTTTTTTTTTTTTTTTTGCGGTACTAGGGATTGAACTCAGAGGCATTCTACCTCCGAGCTACACCCCCAGCCCTATTTTTTATTCTTTATTTTGAAACCGGGTCTCACTAAGTTGTAGAGTGCCTCACTAGGTAGCTGAGGCTGGTCTTGAACCCGGATCCTCCGGTCTCAGCCTCCCAAATGCTGGGATTACAAGCATGTGCCACCATGCCCGGCCACTTAGGACTCTTAATTGGTGAAGAGCCCTGTGGGGCAGACAGCTAGGCCAGGCCAGCTCCTACTGGGGCTGATTAGTGTCTATTATCACTTCACCCTAATGTGAAAAACACAGAAATATGGTAAGAAAATAACAAAGTGTTTTTTCTCAAGAAATTGAGTAAAAATTAGAAAAGATAGGAAATAAGGGAGATAAAGAAAAACTAAAATAAAAATAATCAACAACTTACATGTTTTGACCACTTAAAATGTATTCTCACTGTACCACTCAACTTACATATACTGCTTTAGGTGATCCTAAAGACACAGCCAAGAGGTAAGTATAATGGTATTATTATCTCAGTTTCACAGATGGGGAGACTGAGGCATGGAAAGCTCAATAATTTACCCAAAGTTATAGTACTGATAAGTGGTAGAATCAAGACTTGAACCAGTCCATCTGGTACAGAGCTCATGATCTTAAACACTAGATAGATTACATGAGAAAATTACCCAAGAAGAATTAGTTAAGTCCAAAGAAGAAAATTAGATAATAAATAGCAATTATGCTGCATGAATAATTGCCTCAAAATTAAAAAAAAAAAAAAGGAAGCCATGGACAGCAGGTAACATATTAGAAATTTACCAAGAAATTAGTGAAGTCAGACTTGAGCTAGCATCAGTAGCTAAGGACCTGATGATTGTTCTGAAGTCAGCCAGTGAGTGGCAGGAAGGGAAGGAGGGCAGGACATTGTGGTGAGGGGGCAGGTAAAAGAAGGTTATCATGTAACTGGCACCACCCATGCAAGAAACACTCACAAATCAGGTGTTTGACTTGTAGATTGCTTGCAGGGGGGGGGGGTATTTTATCCTTCAAGACATTTAAATAAAGACAGCCTACCTAATAAGGCTAACCTTACACACACACACACACACACACACACACACACACACACACACACACACAACCAAGAGGAGGTAGCAGCAGCAGAAAACCTTATAAAAGAAATTCATGATGCTTTTCTACAGTTGAATTATACCAAATTGTCCCAGAATTCTGACCTTACTCTTATTAAGTAGCATTAATTAAAGTGCTGTGTTCTCTAAAGTCATTCCAAAGTTCAAAACAGCAAGGGGTGAATGTGATTATATTTCCCAGACCTACTTATGAAAATGAGTATTCTGGCATGTAAGTCCGCAGCTGTGATTGAGCACATGATGTGCAGGACTTCAACAGAAACCAGAGAGGAATTTGAGCAACCTCTCCCAACAAAGACCACCCAATTCTCCACATTGAAAAGGGGGCCTACGTTTACGATTCCTCTCCTACTCAGAGAAGAATTAGGAAATGTTTTGCTTTGCTCTGCCAACACTAGAGAACCCAACTTAAACCTCAAGATGAAACTGATGAAGGTAAACTCAACTCCAGGCTCTGGTCTAAGTTCCTTTAATTGAAAGCTGCAGAGTAATGTAATGGGATTGCCCTACAAATGGGGTGATTAGCAACTCAGTAATAGCCTGCTCTCCTGGCAGGCTGTACTTATGTCACCCTATGACCAGAGGTTGGAACAAAGGACCCTTCTGAGCTGATGTGATGTTAAGAAAGCTTCCCCCTTGTTCATGCCTTTGTGTTGCTTGCCAGAACAAACAAAAGAAGAAATGGCTGAATGGAAAATTCCACAAAGGTGTCTGCCACCTAATGATCTGTAGAGTGCTAACAGTACAGCAAAGAGGGAGGAGTACTAAGAAACTCTCCTCACCTCTGAGTTGCTTTTAATCTCATCTCTTTGGAAGAAATCACAAGGACAGTTTGATTTGAAAGGCCAACGATGTTCTGAACCACAGTTCTTTCATAATGTGGGGCCGCCACCACCTTGTCCAGAGGAGGGGATAGGTATAGGACTCTCCTCAAGGAATTTAAGAAGTCCTTCCTTTTAGAGCAGCATCTGCATAAAGGACCAGGACAAAACTCCCCTCCGGTCACTCTGAGCTGCTCTCAGGCCCTTCTAGATTCCCTTTCCCCAATTTTATTCTCTTTCCCATCTCAAGTCACTGGCCAGCTGGGGGCCCAGTCCTGTCTGTGGGGGATGTGACCAGAAGGTGCTAATCTAAAGAACAGTGTTAGGTCCTGACATTTGCCATTCTTTTTAGCTCTGCATCCAGCCTCTTCTTTCTGGTGCTTGTGCTATATCCCTACATCAGTCAGGGTCCCTGCAGGAAACACTCCAACAGGGCACTCTGGAGAGAGTTTAATGAAGTAATGCTGTTCAGAGATAGAGACAGGATTAAGCGAAACCAAGAAGGGTTGGGAGTGTCGCCCAGGCAAATGATGGTGGGAAGTGATTATCACCTCTAGTCCCACAAGAGTGAAGAGAGAGAGCTTCCCATGACCAGGGAACTCTGCAACCACAAGAAAGGATACTGCCAGGAGCACAGTGGCTGCCATGATGCAGCCCAGTGCGTGAGGAGTCAGAGCATCCTCATCTTCTCACCCACCACACTCCCACTGCCACTGCTCATCAGCCAAACCCAAGTGGAAGGCAGAGACCAGAGGCCACAATCTATAGAGATGAGCCTGCCAACACCCTTGGTAATTAAGAAGCATTTTGTGGGGAGGCTACGTACATATCCATTCATTGTTCTTACCAGCTGCTTTCAATTTGGGTCAGCTTGGACTCATAGCTTCCTGATTTATTTAATGGTTTATAACCTGTTGTGATCATTATTTATTTTGAGGCTAACTGGTCACAGATATGTCTAGTGGGAGTCCCTCAAACTTCTCCTGTATTCTTTCTATGTATCCTATCATTTGGGGGGCCCTTTCCTTCTCCCGTGTACAAAATGTTCTGACTCATCTCACACTTTCCCATCCTCAACCCTTCCATCAACCATTTCTCCAAGGATCCCTGGTTCCTTTTGGTAGTGAATGACATTCAGGAACATATAAATAAACAACTTTCTACCACATATACACACATTTACATTTATTTCTCTATCTATTCATCTACCTACCTAGAAAACCATGAGTTCACACCAGTACCTCAAATTCTAATCCAATACCATATAGTTGATTTTAGTTCCCCCCCTTTTCATACTTATAACACATTTCTCTTATGGTGAGAAACCTGGCTTTCACCATCCTTAATACATCTATTCAACCAACTTCCCAAATGTAACCAATCCCCATCACTACTGCCATGCTTTTCCCATAGAGAAACTGTCAGCCTCCTCACCCTTCTCTGCTCTGACCCTTCATTCTTGGTTACCTTCTTTCACGGACCCTCTTTTGTACTTGGGCTCCAGTATCCCATGCCAGACACCCCATCTGCACAGACATTCTCATCCTGTGCCCAATAAGCCATATTGGGCTGCCCTTCTACCTGGACTCCTCCTTCCTCATCTCCCTGGGCTTTGATACCTTACACTAAGCATCCCTTCCACACAGATGCTCTGCTTACACCCTGTGGACTCTGACACCAGACACCAGACCACCTCTCACTGGAGTATCCTGAAGTTCACTCCAGTGCCAGGCTGCCATCACCCCACATGAGTCCAATACCCTTCCATGTACCACCCTGGCTTTCCACCCCTACAATCAGCAAAGCTCAGCTCCACCTAATGGCTTTTGTTCAGGAAGAGAAAAAAAGGGAAGAAGAAAAGAGATAGAAGAGTAGACACATCAATCTGCTAGAACATAAACCAAGGGGTACTATGTGGTTAGCCACATAATCACTATCATGAGGAACTGAATAAGAATGATATACAATATACATGAAAGCAGTCAGAGATGCTGGGTGACAGACTTGAACATCTGGATCCAATCATGCCTGAAACCAAAAATTGCTAGATTTTCTTCATATAAAGCAATAAATTAAATTCTGTGCTGAAGCCATTTCCCATTGGGATTTCCATCACTGGCAAAGTCTTAATAGAGTCACTCTAGTTGTTAATCTAATTCTTAACTTGTGCCACAATTCTAATAATTCACTGATCTTCTATATCTAATATTAAGTGCCTATCATATATTCTAATTCAGATAGCTGGATTTTCATCCTAATAATGTGACACTATCCTACTATACTGTGAGAAGCTGTGAGCTCATGGTTACTGTCTTCCTACCCCTTCTAACAGGACCTGACACCTAGCATGTACTCCACTTTGGTTGACTAAGGCATTAGGTCATACCTTGCTTTTTGCAGGCTCCACTAAGAACTGAGGTCAAGTCACTCCATCTGAGCCTGATAGGTAGGTCCCTAATCTGAGCTCCTGGAATGATCACAGACATTCTAAGACAAGCCACCTGCTTGGGCACTTGAAATGTCATGTTTTCTACTGATAATTACAGTAAAAACAAATCCTACTGTGATGTTATAAGTGTCATGGGCTTTACATATGGCATTTAATTGTCACAACAATCTTATAGTATGGGTCCTATTACTGTTACTCCCACATTAGAAGGAAAACCAAAGCTCAAAACTCAGGAATGTTCCCTGACTGACCCAGAGACACCATCTAGTCAATGTCTGTGTCAGGGTTGGACCTCAGTCAGCCCTTCTTCAAAGCTACCCTTCTTTTTTTTTTCTTTTTTCTTTTCTTTTTTTTTAATTTTTTAATTTTTTTTGAGGTACTGGGGCTTGAACTCAGGGGCATTCTACCTCTGAGCTATACATACCCCAGCCCTATTTTTTACTCTTTATTTTGAAACAGGGTCTCACTAAGTTGTGGAGTGCCTCACTAAGTAGCTGAGGCTGGCTGCGAACCCGGATCCTCCGGTCTCAGCCTCCCAAATGCTGGGATTACAAGTGTGAGCTACCACATCCGGCTTCTTTTTTCTTTTAGATCATCTCTGACAATTTTAATTTTTCATTGTGGTAAAATATACAAAACATAAAATTAACCATCTTAACCATTTTTATGTGCACATTTCAATAATCTTAAATGTATTCACAGAGTTGTGCCACCAATCTCAAGAATGCTTTCATCTTATAAAACTAAAACTCTGTACCCATTAAATTATTTTCCATTTTTCCTTGCCCCCAGTCCCTGACAACCACCTTTGTATTTTCTCTCTATAGAAATTTGGCCCTCTGGGAATCTCACATAAGTGGAATCATGCAGTATTTGGCTTTTTGCAACTGGCTTCTTTTGTTTAGCATTAATGTCTTCAAGGTTCATCTAGGTTGTAGCCTGTGTTAAAATATCCTTCCTGCCTTAGTTGCATAGCAATAAGCATTGCTGACTTTCAAACTGTGCTTCCTTTTTAAGGCTGAATAATATTCCATTGTATGTATAGACCACATTTTGTTTCTCTATTCTTCTGGCAGTGGTCATTTGAGTTGCTTCCAGAAGCTTCCCTTGTGCACTACTAGGCTTCGTCATCTTCCACATGCCTGGTAGCCTTCTCTCTACATCATACCCCCTTCCAGGACTTCCCCTGGACTGCTTGTCTACTGTGGTCACCGAGTTGCCTATTCTTTCACCCATCAGCAGCTGGCACTGCTACCTGCCCCCCCTTACCACCTGTCCTTGGTGAGGTAGGGGCTTGATTTCCAGTCTCCAGTTTTTTCCTTCTTCCCTGGCTGTCTCAGCTCACTCCTCCATGCCAGCCCTATCATGAACCACATCATCTACAAATAGCAAGGTTTCGAAGAAGCACTATTCCCCGCATACAAATTACTAGGGAGATGAATCCTTCCTATCTCTTTTGAACATCCCTCTCAGGCATGCTGCTGACTGAAGCTGGGAAGCTCTTATTACTATTAATAACTCTACAGTGCAGAGGGGAAGAAAGCACTGTGCTCACAATAAAACAATGATTAACTCAGCACACGAATAAGACCGACGCAAATGACTGTAATGCATTCCAGATCCGTGTGTCTCTAAGGCTAACTAATGTGTGGGAGTCAAATATTGAGCATTCTCTGAAAACACAGTGCCACAAAGAAAATATCGATAAAGACCAGATATTTCCACATGATAAACTCCACAGCCAGAGTTAGGTCATAGAATTCTGTACCCCTCTTTGAAGATGCACAATCGGCAGAATTTGTTCATTCGACAAATGTTTTCAAGTTTCTACTCTAAAGCAGACATGGGCTACGTGCAAAAGGGTATAACAGTGAATCAGACACAGCCCTGCCCTCAGGAAGCCACAAAAGTCAGCCTTGACTACCGTACCATGAGTCCCTGGACCCTTGCAGTGAGCAGTGGTGAAACAAACAGAAATCCAGAGGGAGGCACTCCTCCAGGTCACCACTCTATGCATCACCTTTAGCTAAAGAGAAGGGCAAGAAGCACAAGAAGCAGTTTTCTTTACCACCACAGAGAAAGAAGATCAAGATTGCTGAAAGAGCATCTAGAAATTCACTTCCACCATGCTCCACTCGCCACCTTACATCCTTGAACAAGATTTGTTTTCTTCCCTGTTGCTTCTGCAATCACATCTTCTTTTGTGCCTTCTTTTCAAGTGTACAGTAAGAACAGCACAGCCCTGAAGTGTTGGAGAGATAAGTCTTCAGCCCGTTTTTCATGTTGGACAGTGGTTTGGGTTTTCTACTTCGTTATTCAGTCCACTTGGTATTCATTTACTAGATGACTTCAGTTAATCCCCGCCCCCATATTGCTACCTTGTCATCCCAACAATATTTACTAGAAAAATCTGCCCCTTGCCACTATCTTGAGTTTTTTCCCCTGCTTTCCTTGAGAAGGAGAATGGGAACAACATATTAAGGCTTTTCCACCATTAGCTCAAATGAAGACTGACAGAAAAATGAGACTGTTTACAAGTATTTTTTACATGTGCATCATAGGATAATATGAAACATACAAATGCACCTAAAATGATAAAAGAATAATATATTTTTCAATTTGTGGGTAAGTACTAAAATATTATAACTATGACAGTTTGTTATGCTTTAAGATCTAATAGGGACAGCCTCCCACAATATACTTTTTCAGAATTTCCTTTGTAAATTCTGATTATTCTTTCAGATAAACTACTTCTCATCCAACCAGATTTTAATTGCTATTTTATTAAGTGTATAAATCACTGCAATATGGAGGAAATCTTTACATAATCTAATCTTCTCATCTGGGAGATATTTACTTTTAATGAACTTGTACAATTATGCTTCCCAAAGTTCCCCTCGAGTTCCAGAATCTCTGACCACAGCCAGCCTGACTGGCTTCCGTGAGCATCCTCACAAATATACCCTGCCGAATCAGTTGTGAAATCACATCGCCTCACCATAAAAACACCCTCCAAGTGCTCTAAATAATTATCCAACATTTATTAAGGCTCTTCATAAAGTTAGGAGCTAAATATACAATTCCTGTCCTTGAGGGTCTTATAATTTAGTTTGATAGGTGTGTAATAAGCCCAGAAGGAAAAATAACCATAAAAAGTAGCATATAGTAAATAGCAAGGGTGCAGTACCTATAGGAAGTGCTGAAAAGGGCCGTAGTCACTGGTTAGAAGCAGATACAAGTGTGAGTAGGAGTTGAGGAGGCCTTGAATAGTGGAGTTCTTTGTAGTCAGGAAAACAGAAGAGCCTAGCACCAAGTCAGACACATGGGTATAGTAGCTGCTAACTAGACAAGGAGGATGGGCTTAATAGGCAGAGATAATGCCCTAGGTAAGGACCAATGGGAAGAAATAATGCCTGTGCTGTCACCAGGGAATAACAAGTTCACCATTTCTTCATAAAATTATGGAGGACAGAAGACAGACAAACTAGGCTAGTTTCACACTGGTGAGGGCTCACAGTATATAATCTCACCTAAACTTTCTGTTAGGGACTTGCAACTATTCAGGCTTATTACTGTTCAGTTCAGTTCCATGAGCATTTACTGAGCACCTATGCATTGCAGGCATTGAATATGCAGGATGTAAAAATGAGCAAAACCTCTCTCTGTACTTACAGATCTCCTAGTTGAATAGTCAAACAGATAGGCAAATGAAGGCCAACTAGTGTGGCAGATATTATAACAATGAAACACAACAGCCTAGAGCATGGAATAAGAAAAGGAGGAGGAAGGCTTCTGTGAGGTGGCGGCATATAGACTCAGTTTTAGAGGATGAAAACGAGTCATTGAGCATGGGGGAGGGGGCCGGGAGTCCTAGGAAGAGGAGTGAAAAGGTGTGAGGGAACCTGAGTCTGGGCTGCACATGGCTAAGTAGGAAAGGAAGACGATGGGGCCAGGAGACAAGTACGTATGACCAGAGGAGTAGGTAGGGTGAAAGTTATTCCTCAAGGGAGTCTGGACTTTGTCTTATACACAGTAGAGTGCCATTGGAGACTTTCACATGTAAGGAATGACACAATCAAAAAATTTTTTTTCTTTTAAGAAAATTGGCAAGATTAAAGAAGTCTGATAAAGGAGCTAAAAAAACCTTGGCCATGTTTTATTTGTGCTGCTTTTTATTGCCAGCATTAATAGTAGTGTGGATTTTACACTACAGCAAGTACCTTAACCTCAGTAGGGTTCCCAGCACTGACGCTGACATGCCTTGGACAAGTCATTTCTCTTCCAAGCCCCTCAGTTTATTTAACTAGGTTCATCTCTAAGCCCCAGATGGCAACAATTATTCAAGGCTCCTTACTTATCCTCAGAAAAAGGCTGTATATATGAAAGGGGGATAGGATTTCAGTTTTTATCTTAATTTCCATTGAAGGTAAATTATTTTTGTGGTACTTGGGATTGAACCTAGGGGCATTCTACCTCTGAGCTACACCCTCAGCCCTTTAATTTTTTGTTTTATTTTTGTGGTACTAGGGATTTAACCAAAGGGCATTCTACCTCTGATCTACACCTCCAGCCCTGTTTTATTTTTTGTTTTGAAACAGGGTCTTGCTAAGTTGCCATAGCATGCTGTCGCTGAACCTTCAATCCTCTTGTCTCAGCCTCCTAGATACTGCCTTTTTATTTTTTATTTTGAAACAAGATCTGGCTAAATTACTGCACACTGGCCTTAAACCTGCAGTCCTCCTGTCTCAGCCTCCAAGGTACTGTGATTACAGGCATGTGCTGGATGAAGTTAACTAATTTAAACTAGAGTGCTACCAATTTTATCCAGGATTTTCCCTTTAAGTTTTATCTAAGTTGTAGAGAGGCTTAAAATTCTCAGAAAATTGTGCTTTATATACTGTGCATGTTTGCATGGGCTTTAAATTAAACTGCATTTATGAAAACCCCGTGAGCTTTTTGGATTAAATACTGTATTTCAGTCCTAAGAATTCTACCAGCACAGAGAGTGCACCCAGAGGAACGTACTCACTCCCGACAGCTTATGCATCCCAGTCCCAGCTCTGCCCAGTTTTATTAAAATTTCTATTAATGCAACACAGTTGTGATTAAATATTCTTCCTACTTTTTCATGAAGAAAAGGATGCAGCTAACTCTTGATAGCCTGTGTCAACTGGAGACATGGATCACAGGGATAAATTAAATCCATAAATAATCCAGAACCTTCATTTAAGTCAAGAGCTTCAATCTCCTTCCTCAACCAATCTTTTCTGAGAGCTGTTAACAAAGTATTCCAATTGCCTTAAATGAGAGTCCTTTGGACAGAGTAAGCTCTAGGTGAAATTGGGGTACAGCTACCTACTATCCCTGGGTACCCCATACCCAGGACCCCTCACTGCATCCTTCCCCTGTGTCCTGCTCCCAGTCAATCTTCCTAAATGCCAAATTGCAGTCTTCATCTTATCTGGCCATTTTATAGCTCCTGACACTGCTGACCACTGCTGTTTTCTGAATCCCTATCCTTGGTCTCCATCTCCTTTCCCCTGAGTCTCCTCACACCTTGTCAATCATGCTATTTGGGAATATATTTGTATCAATCACTCTTCCTCCCTTTCCTCCTTTCCTCCTAGCCAATTCATTTTTTTCTCTATATGATCTTCCTAGGAGATATCATTCAAGTTTCATGAGTTTAACTATGATGCTACATAAACACACCTCTCTTCTGAGCTCTTTTTTCATATATATTAGATGCTTAGCAAGTGTTTATGAAGTCAAATTGAAAAATGGTCATGTGCTTCCAATATGAAGTTGAAGTAAGACTGTATACAGAATATGCCACTACTTAGTCCATCTGTCTCCCCCATTCTCTCCCTCACACCTTTGCTCTATACCTTCAGGAATCCCTATCCACATACTAATGCCTTATGACTAGTAACTGGGTTCCACTCTGTCTTCACAGCCCATGACTCAGCAGAAGCCCCATTCCTACCTGCACCATGTGTCAGACATGGCATTTGTCTCATGGGCTATGGCTTATAGCCCTACAGCTTCGCTGTTGCCTTCACCAGTTTCGTTAACCTCAATTCACCTCTCAAAACCTCTTCCCAGGTTGAGTCTTCTGCGGACACTCACCCATCCCTCTTTACTCAGGTACTTATTCACCTTCACTACTAGACTATGAAAATGCTCTTTAGCTATGCCAATCTAGTATTGAGTACACTGAAAGATAGTTGATAGCACACCTGTCCATCTCTTTAACTAAACTGCAAACTCCTTAAAAGTAGAGACAGTAGAGACAATATTCTATTCAACTTTGCATCTCAAAGCCTGGCTAACACAGCCTGACATACAGGGATCTTATCCATTCACTTAAGTAAAATGACTAGACAAAAGTATGTGTGCTTATGCATCATGGCAGGAGACTCTAGGTTGGGGCCTGGAATGAATCCTTGGGCCAGGGTGAGGGAGCTGGCAGGCTGAGTGACGGGTATTATAAACTGAAACTAGAGATGATTTTTCCTCCCCAAGCATGTTCCTTCTAAGGAAATGTGCCTCATTCACAACACCTGCTGCCTCCATGACCATGTCCATCACATGGCCTCACTTCCCATGTCAGGCACAGATGGTTGGTGCAAGAGGGAACAAGTGATCCAATGGGAAGCTAACAAAGACGCTGCAGTACAGCCTGGGACTTGGAGGACTGCTATAGTTTGATCTGAGACACACACACACACCCATGTGTTAAAGTCTTGGTCCCCAGCTGGTGGTGCTATTGGGAGGTGGTGGAAACTTCAGGAGGTGGGCCCAGTTGGAGGAAGTGGGTTACTGGGTATGTTCTTGAAGGCTATATCTTGATCTTGGCCCTCCTTCTCCAGCCCCTCCCCATTTCCTGGTTGTCACAGCTTTGTTCCACCATGCTCTTTCCATATTCTGCTTCACCACAGGCCCAGAAACAATAGAGCCAAATACTGTAGACTGAAAGCTCTGAAACTGTGAGCTAAAAGAAACCTTTCTTCTTTTTAGTTGATTTACCTCAGGTATTTTCTCACAGCAATGGAAAGCTGACTAACGCAAGAACTTCTACGTCAGGAATTCAGAAATGGAAGGTACTCTGAGGCAGTTAGTAATGAGAACTAAATCATAAGAGTTTTGACACAAAATGATCCTAAAGAGTGTTGGTATAACAACTTTTGAAAACTCAAGTTATAAGTAAACAAAGCAAATGAGACAGCAGATAACAAAGAACATGACAAAGAACAGGGACCCCAAGAGAGAAATCATGTGGTTTAAAAGTTAGAGAAAAAGAGAGAGATCTTTACTTTCAATAGTTTCCTAATTCCTACTTATATGAGCTCTGGTTCCTGTTCTCAGTTATTTATTATATAATCTTTTTTCTTGGCCTTTCCCAAATGGAACTCTGTTCCTTATAATAGTCAACATACAATAAAGAAAACTATGGGAAAGGAAGGAAGATGCTGAAGGCAAACTTTATCAGTTTTATAATCTGCCTATGGATGAATATGTATATACTGAAAGTGAAAGTACAGCTGGGCATGGTGGTGCACACCTCCAATCCCAGTACGTGGGAGAATGAGACAGGAGGATTGCAGGTTCAAAGCCAGCCTCAGTAACTTAGTGAGGCTGTCATCAATTTAGCAAGACCCTGATTAAGAAAAATATAAGACTGAGTCTGTAGCTTGAAGGAAGAATACCCCTATACAGCACACACATACACACACACACACACACACACACACACACACACACAGGAAGTAAATTATTCTTTCTCCTTTTCCTGAATCTCACTTCACATAACCCATAACTCAAGCTGCTAATCTTAAAGCAACAGATAATTATATCCCTAAAATAAATATGTTTATATAAAAGCACCTGGAAATTCAACTATCATCTTTAGCATTTCTGGGGGATAGTGAATTCTAAGGTAATCTATGCAACAAATATTTACTGGGTACCTACTAGGTGCAAGGAACTGAATAAAAAAAGTTTGTTTTTAGAGTAATTTTCACTATTCTCATGGAGTTTACATATTAGTTTGTATATAAATATTTAAACAGACAAATAGAGAAAATAATCATAAATTTGTACAATATCTTATAAGTGAAACAAGTCAGCACCTGAGAAAAAGAATAACAAGAGAAATCTGTGAGACAAAGTCTCTGGAAGAGGTGACATCTGAGCTGAGATCTATAGAGTGAAAAGCAACCAGCTTTAGGAACCCTGGACATGCCGGCCGAGCCCTAAGGCAGAGAGCTGGCGATGTGTTCCAGAAACTGAACACTGTTGGCTGGACTGCAGAGGGCAAGTGGCTGAGGACAGAGGCAGGAATTACATCATGCATGGATTTGCAGACCTTTATAAGGATTTTTGGATTTTACTCCAAGTACAAGGAGTATATAACCAGTTAAATAAAATGGTCCAATCAATATTTTTGAAAACACTTCTAACCCCTAAGTGGATAATGATGGGAGAGCCAAGAGTGGAGAAAGTAAGCCAGTCAGAGCCCTGATGCAGTAGTCCAGGTGACCCTGCGAGTGTCTTGGACGAATAAATGGCAGTATCTGTGGATAAAATCAGTGGAGTCAAGATATCTTATTTTAGAATCACCAGAACAGGTTTACAGTTTGCATGGGAGATACCCATGAGGCAGGAGGAATAGGTTTAGAGAGGAAATTACAGAGTTCCATTTAAGACACGCTGTTTTTGAAATCTCCGTGAGGCATCTCAGAGAGAAGTCAAACAAGCAAATTACCTTTGGAACAATATTTGGTTAAAAAGAAAAAAGAAAAAAAAAGAGGGCTGCTGCCTTAATGTTTAGTTATTTAACCTGTTTTTAATGGTTAAAGATATGTCATATCTTTTTATTCCATTACTTCCTTTGTGATACTTAACAAAAAGGGTTCTAAAATGTCAGGATTAATTCCATTCCTCACTCCATAGTCAAAGATACATTATGATGATCAAAAGGGATACTTGTAATTAAAAGAAACAAGGTCATACACAGATAGCCACTCTATTACTTATAAGTAACTAAAACATTAAATATATAAAGTTCTAGACACAACATTGAACATTTCAACCTATAGAGAAATAGATGCAAACATTTCATAAATGTACATTATGTAAAGAAAGACACCATCATTTTTCTTCATAGGTTGTCAATACTGAACACTGACTGTAATTAATAAGAGCATATGGTAGGTTTATGACTATCTTAAAGGTAGCCTCCTTACCAAGGCTGTGATCCTTACAGTACTGTCACTGAAAGCTGATTTACAATCTAAACCACAATAGTTTGTGGAATCAACCATATAAAAACATTAAGAGGGAGAGAGGTCATCAGCAACATTACACAAAACCTGTACAGGTATGCTTGGTAAGTTATGTCTGTGAGGATCCAGTTTTTTCAATTGATGCACATTTTGCCTTTAAAGATGTTTATCTTTGCTCCTGATTGATCCCCCATTGATAGTGGCCTCCCTTTACATGCATGTTCCTTTTCTCTTTAGTCACTCTGCAATAATTAATACTATATAAATGCATACTTTATTTTACTGTCCGAAGAATAACTGCATAAAAAATTTCTACAGTGAATCTTTTCTTTAAAACACAGGATGCTTTGAAAGGTAGATATTGATCTTCTAATTTCCCGAGTTTAATTAGTTGGAGAATGCATCTATTTGACAGACTTGGAGCAATTACTGTCTGCAGCTAAGGCTTCCATTACAGACGCAAGAAAAAAAATGTTCTTGTGCTTTCTGTCTGATCATAGCAGCCAAGATTGAATGGGGGAATACAGGGGAAAAACAAAGAGAATTTTTACAACTCAGAAATAACCTTTTCAACAATGAAGAACCAGCTTTACTCTAAAAAAAGAACCTGAAGTTCTAGTTTTAAAAAAATTGGTTAGAAATTTTGATATGATTGCCAAATAATAAACCTTATGTTTTCTTAAAATGATAGATGACATAAAATGCTCCTACTACATTTTCCCCTTCCAACTCTCAATATAATAAAAAAAATCATAGAAAAACTAGACTATAATAGCATTCAGTAAAGCCACTTATGTTCTTCAAAATAGGTTCTTTTCCTAAAACAGAGAAGTCTCTATTACTTCACAATAAAAGCTCAAGAATGAAAGTAAATTCCAGATAGTCTCAAGCACATACATCCCCCCACACCACCTACTCTTTGGATTTCTCCAATCATAAGTCTAGTGTCAGGAGACCTCCACGCCTGCCTACATGTATGTCCATTACTTCCTATAAATTCTTCTTGGTCTGTTAAAGATGATTCTACTTTTCCTAGGTTCAACATACTTTGACTTGGCTTTAGGATCACACTGTCCTTCATCCATTCCCATCTAGAACCGAGCTCCTTAAAGGTCTTCCAGTGGAATTTTAGTCACAACAGGAAAATTTCTCAATTGTACATTTAAAACCTCCCCTTTCTCAGATGGCCCACTGGTACTTCTATGACACCACTGTAGACATGTCATGACTTTAAAGACCCTGCCAATCATGCTAAGTTAGTGCCTTTCACTTTCAAGGAGCTGATCCCACATATAGTAGTCACTGGAGTACTCACATTGGAATTGTATGTCTTGAGTCAGAGATCCATCTTAAACATGAATGATACCACATTTCTGTTTATATGCCCTTAACCATATTATTTAAGCTTTCTTGAGCCTTGGTTTCTTCATCTGTATTAACAGCCACTTCATAGGGTTGCTATAAAGTTAAATGGGGAAAATGCCATAAATTGCTTAGCACAGTTTCTGGTATAATATGAGCAGATAAGAAATGATGGTTGCTCTATCAATGGTGGTGATTAGCTAAGATGTAATCTTCATGTGACCTCATGGTACTTCTTCAACCAATCCTTGAATTCACAAGATTCTATAGCCATAACTGGGGTATTGCAAGTCTGAGGCAATTCTTAGCAACTTAGCAAGACCCTGTTTCAAAATTTAAAAAAAGACTGGGGGTGTAGCTCAGTGGTGGAGCAGCCCTACAGTTGATCTCCAGTACCACAAAAAAAGAAAAGAAAAAGGTCTTGAACAATTACTTTTGCAACATATGCAATGCATGACACATTTCAAAAATCCCCAAATTAATTGGAAGCATAAGTGAATTCTCAAGGGAAAAATTATTTCATTTTCTGAGAAAGTATTCATTGTTTGGACAGGCAGTTGTGGTTTATTAAGATGATGTGTACTTGGAAGCTGTCTCCCTTTCACAGATTTTATGACACTATTTATTTACTTAACTTATTTACTTATTGTGCTACAGACCTACCTAATGATCTCAACTATGTGAAGCTAAGCTCCTGACAAGTGATACCCAAGTGCTATGATGCTGTTTGGCCATCCTATAGGAGTATTTTGGCCAAAAGTAGATCACTGCATAACCTCTAATGACTGGTAATATATTTATGGATAACAAATCTACTGACTGCTACCCACAATCTAACAGAAATCTCTTACTTTGGCAGACTAATGACTGCCTTCAGGACTGTCCCTGACATCACCAAGGGCCCATTCTGACCCATCAGTTTGTGCTCCAGGAAAAAGACCTGCTCAGGGAAATTCATGATTGCTTTCTTCTCAGCCTCCTTCACTTAATGCTTTATAAGATGCCAGCGAGAAAGGAAGAATCCTAGATACCATGGTTCAGAGACATGAAAATGACACTAAGAGTACTGAACCAGTTGGGCAGGCATTGGCTCAGAACACAAGAAAACTTGTTTGGATTCTGGCCTTACTCATTAGCTGACAAACTGAACACCGGTGTCTAAAGACTAAGTTTACTTATTTGTATTTTGATAATTTAAAAAAAATGAAAACAAAAACAAGCCTTACAGGTTGAAGATAAGTCAATGTATATGCATAAAGTACTCTAGAACTTTCAAAGTCTTAGATAAATGTTAATTATTGCTACTCTTATTGCTACTATTAATTATTGCTACTATTAATCAGTCATCAAACTAGCTGTCCACTGAGGCTATCATTAACTATGCTGAGCTCTCTGATCCTCATGTACCCCATAACCAGATAGAGACTCCTAGGTAACCCGGGACTCCCTACCCAGTTACAAAGAATAGCTTTTTCTGATCAAGACATCTTCATAATAACATCCCATTTGAACATAAAATCTTCAATACACTTTCTTCAATCTCCCCCAAAATACATCACCTTAGCTAATAAGTATTAATATATTTCCAAATTTATCTTACAGCAAGTGAATATAAAAATGGAAAGGTAAATCTACTAATTTAATCTTTATTTAAAGCAGTGCATATTGATGATTTTGAAAGAAATTTTTGAAATATTTGAATAAGAAGTGAGGATTTTTTATTATGTCAATGCTATTTATAATTCAAATAGACTTGGGAAAACACTACTGTATAATTAATCCTTATGAATCAGGTGTTTATGAAAATAGCTACATTTTAATATAAAAACAGACTATCATTTACTCATTTATCTGCCTGTTCACAAAGAGGATTATTTTTCTCCAGGAATTCTGGCACCTTGACACATACAAGAAAAGGCAATTTTCTTGTCATTTTTGGAAATAGATACTTTCTTGACACTGCAGAATGCTCCCAAATCTACCTGGCTTAAAGATCACCATAAGAACTTATTTATTCCCAACTAGAATAATTATTGAAAAAGCAATTCCAAAAATAAAAGAACACTCATATAGGGATGGTGAAATAACAAAGCAAATAGTCATCAAGAACCAAAGACATACCTGAATTTCATGCAGCCCAGGGAAAGGAAGACAAGAAGCTCTTTCAGAACTATGGAATACTAGACACAGAGGCTTAGGTGAATAATAAGAAATGAATAGCCAGGCACGTTGGTGCATGATTGTAATCCCAGTACTTTGGAGGCTAAGACAGGAGGATTGCAGGTTGGTAGCCAGCCTCAGCAACTTAGTGGGGCCCTCCACAACTTAGTAAGACCCTGTTTCAAAATAAAGAATAAAAAACAGTGCTGGGGGTGTAGCTTGGAGATAGAATGCCTCTAGGTCCAATCCCCACTACTGCAAAAGAAAAGAAAAAAAAAAGAAATGAATAAATGGTGTTAGGGGATAAGCCTTGTCAGTTGAATTTCTTTTCCTTTCTTTAAAGGAAAGCTGAAGCATTGGCACAGAGTTCAATGTGGAGGGGTTGGGAAGGTCAGCACCACCTGCATTTGTCCCTAAGCTCTGCCAATGACTAACTCTCAAAACCTGGAGAGCTGGCTATCAATTGTGTTCCTGTTGCCCCTGCATATCCATGATCCATCCTACTCTGTGCCCAGGAGGTTGAGCCTTGGTGACTGCATCTATGGCTTTTTTGTCTACTGGCCTCCAGTGGGATTCAAACAATGGAACAGAACGTACCTGCAGGATATATGAGGGTTGAAGGAGAGCGAGGTTGGGAATTCCTCCAGCTTCCTTCCTGCTCAGTCCCCAAGCCCAGCAACATGCCTCTCCCACAATCCACACACCCTTCCAGGAAGTACAGTCCATATAGCCTTGGATCCAGGACTTGTCCCTTCCCCCGTCCCTCAACCCTCAGAGTAGAAATGACTTCTGGTGTTCCTAACTTATTATTCTCAAAATCCTGCCAACATCTTTGTACTTACTATCTTTAATAATCTCTCCTCTATGTACCAAACTTGAATGTGTTTCTTGCCAAAATCTTGATTGATACACTTAGACCAGTTATTTAACCTCTCTGGGCTTCAGTTTGTGCATCTGTAAAACCAGTCTAGTAAGAGTTCTTAGCCTTATAATAGCATTGTTGTGAGGCCTGGAATCCAGAAAGTATCCAATTACCATTAACTCCAAGTATATAACATTATTCAAATACTGTAAATTCTCTTTTCAACAATAAAATGAAATGTACTTTGCATAATAATACTATTTTTCAAAATTCCCCCGGTCTTTCTGTACTTGAAAATGAGATTTTATTGTTATTGACTCCTATAGTATTGCTGTCTTGCTAGCACACTAATGTTTGTAGTTGATCCCGTGCTTTAGCACTGAATAAACTAGGCTTCTTAGTTCAAATACAAGATATTAACAGAAAGCAACATGAATTTTTTAAAAAGGCTCAGCATTAAATAGTCAATTGCTTAAAATAGCTTTAGGGAGAAGGAAGAGAGGAAAAAGACTTCAACAATACCTAAATATGCTTCCCAAGGGACATACGTCCACTCATTAGAAAGAGTTTATTGGGGGAAAAAAAAGGTTTTATTGTCAACGTGAAAGTTTCATCTGTGAAAAATAATGATCATTAGTTTTCCATGACAACTGTGGTTTGCCTACAATATCCATCATGCTCCTAGGGTCCATAGCTTTTTCACAATTCCAATCCCTTGGTGCAAGACATTAGTGAGTATTGATGCTATTTTAATGGTTTCTCACATAAAGTCCATTGCTACTTGTCACAAAGTCCACACACACTAAAAAGCACAATTGAGCTTCTGGGAGCTCTGTATGTATGAAGCAATGCTGAACTCGACCTGCAATTTTAACCAGGGTCATGCAAATGAAAGCCTCGACAATTTGGTTTGATTAACAAGGTCAATTTGAGTGAGATCCCAGATCAAATCAGATTTTTACAAGTGGGTAGATATGTACTAAAACTCTCGCAAAAAAAAATTTTTTTAAAAGCCAGCTAACATGAGGACATGTCATAGCACATATTTTGCTAGAACAATCAAATACCTTTTATTTGAATTATCATATTCTTCGTTAATTAAAAATCCTCATTTTCACAAGTCAAAGTATTATTTTAACATTACAGAAGAGCCCAGTTTCAATTATTCCTAACTAAAAATATCACTATTAGTCTCAGATTCTAGCTTCAGAGACCAGAAGAAACATTTTTTGCACACTTTTATAAAGAATCTGCAGCTTCCAGAGTCTAGCCTTTAACATATAGAGACATAGTTCTCTATATGTTAAATATACATATATACATACATATACACATATATACATAAATATACAATATATTTTGGCAATTCTAAAATACTTTTTTACATGTTCAGAGAAAATCAATATGCATGTTACAACCTAATGATGTTACAGTAATATAATTACTATAGTTGTGGCAGTTTTTCATCTTGAGTAGCAGTGTACCTATGCATGTTAAAATGGCATGTCTCACAACCAATGGCATCTTAGGTTGTATGCAGGTGTCTTCATGTGTTTCTTACTACTATAGGTTCTTTTTTGTTGTTGTTCTAGCATTTTCATCTTCTATGTGATTCCCAAGGCAATTTTAACTTAGCGTCATGGATTTATAAATATAGTAAACATACTCTAGTTATTAAGAGAAAGCAAAGCCAACGATGAAACATCTTGTCAACTTATAGAACTGATCAACAAATTCAGTAAGGTGTCCGGATACAAAATCAATCTTAAAAAATCAGAAGCCTTTTTATATGCTAACGACAAATCAATCGAAAAAGAAACCCAGAAAGCAATTCCACTCACAATAGCACCCCGAAAAATAAAATACTTAGGGATAAACCTAACCAAGGAGATTAAAGACCTCTATAAGGAAAATTATAGAAAGATGAAGAAGGAAATTGATGAAGACCTTAGGAGATGGAAGGACCTCCCATGCTCTTGGATAGGCAGAATAAATATCATCAAAATGGCCATCCTCCCA
>PVLC010003107.1:0-102497 GCA_004027655.1 Graphiurus murinus
CTCTCTCCCCTCTCTCTCCTCTCTCTCCTCTCTCCTTCTCTCCCCTATACTTCCTCCTTTGCAGCTGCTGTGACATCTGCCCTTGGAATGCTGCTCATCAGCGTAATTAAGCTCTTGTAGATATTTCCAAGTAGATGCCCTTGGCTTGGGGGAAAGCTAGAAACTTTTGTCAGTAACAGGGCTACTTTCTTCCCTGGGGATCAGCACCAAGAGACTGTATAACCAACTTTTCCCAGAATTTGCACTTCCTGCTCTTGAAATCCTTGGCGGAGTGCTGTCATGCCTCCTGTGTATGGCTTCCTGCAGGGATTTCTTTGGCCAGCCACGCGGAAGCCTTGGGTCCAGCAGGCAGACCCCACTGTCTTCCTTCCATTCCTCCCTCTCCATCAGCCTTTCGGTCCATCCTGAGGGTTTCTAAATAAAAGCAGAGCCTCAGATTTTCATCCTTGGCTCGCAGCGCTCTAGCGGAAAGTTTACTCCTATTTCCTTCTGAACCTCGTGGCCTTGGATTGAGTGTCTCTGAGAAGCGCTTACTCAGTTGATTACAACATTGCTGAACTGTTGGCTGGACACATGTTTACCCACTTAATTATATTATTAAGTTTTTCGCCCACTCAGATTTTTGGCTTTCCATATTATATCATTTTCTTGGCTGAGTGTGCGTGTGTGCAGGGTGGTTGTACCGAAAAGAGTGAAAAGATACCATTTATTCATGTTGACTACCACTCAGTAGGTTTCAAGTTTTCTCCCAAGGACAAATATCTAAGAGCTATCCAGAGCACTAGGCAAATATTCCTTCCTTTAAATCAGTTTTCTTTTGTTTTCAGAAAAGGTCTCTTCTATCCATCCTACCCTTGCTGAATCTTACTTATGCCCCCCTTAGCTCCTACTTGGGTTATAAATAGTTTTTGTTTTATGACTGGTCTGAAATGATGTCTTTGGAATATCCAAGCAGCCAGATACATGAACAATTAATTCTAGGCTATGGAAAGTAAAATATTAGTCACCTGTTTTACTCACTTGTGAAACACACTAAAGGATTAAAATCCCAGTCACTTGTCTGGATGTCCAAAGTGTTTGTCATTCTGCTGAGTAGCTTAATTCAAATCCCAAACCAACTTCACTGTTACACATGTCTCCCTTTCCTCGGTGGATCTGTGAGTGACTCTTTCTAAAGCCACTGGCCAGGGGACATAATAGAGAAAGTATGGAGACCCCTCCCTGGGAACCCCAGGCCCCTCATGTCCCACCAGATAAAGGACTCACCTGCCCATGGGCCCAGCTATCTCCAAGGGAGGATTTGTGGGGCTACTGATGAAGACTCTTTGACTTCTGGAGTTCCCTGGTCTGAAAGAACCCCCACATGTGATTATTCTATAACTACCATCCGCTGACATAACCTATCTACCTCTCCATTATCATATACTCCCCACCAGGGACCCCCAGTCTAAGTCTGCTCCCTAGGACACAGGTGTCAGCCCAGGATGCTGGAGCAGGGGCATGGTCCAGGTAGGTCTGTCAGTGAGACACAGTGCATTCAGGAGAGTGGCATGTCACTAGACAACGCCTGCCTTGGACCATGTCACATGAGTGAGAGGCACGGGTGTGTGGTGCTAGGTCACTGCTGTGGTTTGGATCTTGCAGGTGCTGCAAAGGCCCATGCGTTGAAAGCTTGGCCCCCAAGCTTGGTGCTACCAGGAGGTGGCTGAGCCTTTAAAAGGTGTGGCTTGGCAGGAGGTCTTTGGGTCACAGGGAGGTGTTGCCTTGAAGACAAGAGTGGGACTTTGCCTTGTTCTTTTTTTCTCTCTTTTGCATTCTGGCCATGAGCTGAGTGGCTTCACTCCACTGTGTGTGCTCCCACATGCCTAAAAGCCACCACCGGCCACCCAAGGCCTAAGAGCAACGGGGCCATCCTACCGTGGACTGAAACCTCCAAAGACATGAGCCAAAATAAACCTTTCTTATGTATAAGTTGATGATCTCACATGTCTGTTATAGTGCTAGAAAACTGACTAACACAGCCACTGAAAGGTGGGGGGCCATTTGTTACATCCGCTGTGTTACTCTTGTCCCTCAGTGGTCCCCTCCCCTTTGGAGCTGCCTGCTTCCTGGCGGAGCCCCCCCTGAGCTGATGCCACCCCCTACCAAAGGGTGAATTTCCCATAGCAGCTGAAATCAGCATTCCGAGGGCTAGCGGTAGCAGCAATTTGCAACCTCAACATCTTTTTTGATGAGATGACTTCTGTCCCTCTTGGGGGGTGTCCTGTGGGTGGTGACCAGGCCACGGTGAGAATGACTGAGATTCACTCTTGGTTAAGAGTGAGGTTGGGCTATACCAAGGTCAGTTCCTCCGAGTGCAACTCGACTACACAAACAGCAGCCCAACCTGTGTCTCCCTCATTTTTTTTTTTTTTTTTTTTTGCGGTACTGGGGATTGAACTCAGGGGCATTCTACCTCCGAGCTATACCCCCAGCCCTATTTTTTATTCTTTATTTTTTGAAACCGAGTCTCACTAATTGCAGAGTGCCTCACTAGGTAACTGAGGCTGGCTGTGAACCCGGATCCTCCAGTCTCAGCCTCCCGAATGCTGGGATTACAAGCGTGCGCCACCACGCCCGGCTCTCCCTCGGTTTTTGCTCCCGCTAAAGAGGAGAATGATATTCACCCCACAGGGTCCCTGGGTGGCTTTCAAAGGATAGGGTTCCAGAAACATTAGCTCTCTTCTTCCCTCCTGGCTTCCCAAGGAGGAAACTCAGATACAAATTTGTCCAGTTAAAAGTCACCTAGAGAAGTAAAGAGGGGAAACCCCCTAAGACTCCACGATGACCAAGCCAGACAGGACACGGTCACTTCCGGCTGTGCCTTCCCAGTGGGGGTGAGCTTGGCAGGCCTTCCAGCATCCCAGGGAGGCGAACCATCTGAGTCAGAGGTCCGCATTGGCCAGGGGCCAGTCAGGATGGCTATCCCCGGCCCCTCAGGACTGGAGCTGCTGCAGCCACAGGTTGTGTACAGAGTGCCCCTGGGATCTGCCCCCGCCATACCCAGGACAACGTCATGGCAGAAGGAAGCTGTTCTGAGGGCTTCTTAAGAGCCCCTCCCTTCTTCCCATCTCAGATACAGAATCAGCGCTGTCTTGGCTGATCTTTTATTTATCTTTATGCAGAGATGATCCGGGACGTTGCTTTGGAAAGGCTACAGCTACTTTGCAGCCAGCTGCCTGATGGGACGGGGACCCCAGGGTCCTTTCCCTGAATCAGCTCTAACTCCCCGTCTTCTCAGTCCCAGCTTCGCCCTCTACACCTGTTTCAACAGTCCTGGGGCAGCCTGACTGGGCTGTCACAGGACGGGCACCTCACATCCTTGGCTCCACGAGAGAATCTTCTGGAACCCAGGGACAGGAGCCTGCTGGCCATTGGTCCTCTCATCAAGGCTCTGGTGTCTGTCGACATCCTGCCTTGTGCACGCAGCGTCTGGATGCCGCCTTCCTTAACTCCCCGCCCCATCTGCTGTGTTTCATGGAGAGCAGTCAGCCCCCATTCTGCAGAGAGCTGGCCCACCTGCAGGTCGGTTCTCAGTGAAACACAGCCAAGAAATCCAAGGCCACTGGATGTTTCTGTCCACACAGAAGAGGAGCTCAGAGCGTGTCACTTCAAATGGAATCAGATACTGAAGGATTAGGCTGGTCTGCCACCCTCTCCTAAGGCCTGGTAGCCCATGAATGCCAGCCAAGAAATGCCTCCTCTGTGGAAAGCGAGATAACTTGTTCAAAGCCCTGGAGCTCCTAAGCAGAGCTGCCATTTCTTTACATGCAAGGGTACTTGGGGGAGGAAAGATGTCACCGTGCCTTCCTTCTTGGGAGGCCAGGATTCAGGAGGGTGTGAATAAAGAAGTCACCTGCATCCTTGCTGGGAGGAGATGATTCAGCAAGGTCTCTCTTCCTGAGCGGACTCACCATCGTCCAAGGGGATCCCCCAAGGCCAGCTTCTAGAACGGAAAGGAAAGCACCAACTTCAGATGGCAGGGGCTAGCCCTTGGGTGAGCAGGTCCATCTTGGAGACTTCCCAAAGCACCTGGCCTGCTCCCCACCCCCAGGAAGTACCACATCAGCCCGTGAAGACAGGACCGACATCTGGATGCCTCGAGTCAGGAGTGATAGTGCCCCAGGAAGACTCTCTGGGTCTCTGTACGCAAGGTTGGGCTGTGCACCTCCAATTTCTCGATTTCCAAAAAACACACAGGGGACAAAGGCGATGCGATGCATTTTGTGAAAGAGGCTGGAACCAGACCTACATGAAACATGACAGAAAGAAAGAAAGTGGAGTACGATGTCTCATGCCCAAGACACCTTCCTGACTCCCCCCTACCGGACACTTCTTCTCTCTCCCTAAATCTGTTCACAGCACACCCGGGCTTCTAGTTAATGGGCTGTGGCTAGGAGTGGCCTTTGGAGCATTTTCAAAATCATCTCCTCACTTAGTGTCCCAACAACAGGTCATGAGATGCATCCAATATGCGTCCATTCTCCCAAGGCGTTTGTCTTAGACGGAATCTAGTTTGATTTGCATTTCTCTGCTAATAATGTTGAACATTTTTCCCCCATAAATGTATTGGCCCTTTGTATTTCTTCTTTTGAATGCAACCTGATTAGGAAATAGGGCTTTTGCCCCAAGTGAAGATGAGGTCAGTAAGGTGGGCTCTGATCCAGTGTGTCAGGGACACACACATGGAAAGAGAACACTGTGGGAACATAAAGACTATTGGGTGGCTCTTCACCGAGCCAAAGACACCAACGATTGCTAGCAAGCCCCCGGAAGTAAAAGAGAGACTCAGAACGGAATTTCCCTCACTGCTTCAGAAGAAACCAACCCTGCCCACATGACGATCTAGGACTCCCAGCCTCTGGAGCTGTGAGACAATACATTTCTGCTGTTTGAGTTCATGGTCCTTGGTAGCAGCCTGAGTAAGTTGATGCAGCAACCAAACATAGAAAAGTTACAATTTCAAAGGTTCTAAAACTTGGTCCTCATCAGATCTGGAAAATGCTCCAGGCATTTCAAATTTGGTTAGGGCTTAAGACCCCCAAACAGCATAAAGGCCATTGAGAGACTATAAATCTTGATGCAGGATTCAAAAAAAATAGTCTTCCAACGTGTAGATCCTTTTACAAAAGCCCACCTCATTCAGGACTCAGTTTACCCAACAGGGAAGCAACCTGCTCTCAGACTCCCAGGATGAGAAGTAAAGGCTGGGCCCACCCTGCAGGAGGCCACGCAAATCCAGGTCAAGCTGACACACTTGACCCAAGGGATCAGTTAGACTACATGCAGCGGTCCTGGGCTGTACAGGATCCCCGAGAGTGTCTAGGACAGACAGACCTCCCCTGCTTCCTCACTGTGAGGCTTTGGGCAAGTCGGCCTCTCTGTGCCTCAGTTTCCTTACCTTGACCCTGAGGTAAGATAGCACCTACCACCTGGAGTTACTGCAAAGGGTTAAATAAAACAGCATAGGGCATGCACACTCATACGCATGTATGCACCCATGTGTGTCCCATGTCGCAAATGGTGCCTTTAGGCTGTGATGGCTCCTCTAGTCCAGGTGGCGGAATGATGGTGGGAGGGAAGGCCACACCCGCAGGGCTCGCACGGAGCAGAGCCAGTGCTCAGGGCCCCTGGGCCCCCACACAGAGCCTGGGACACCACAGCCCCACACCCACAATCGTTCTTTTTCAGACCCCAATATCCCACAATGTCAGGAAACATGGTTTTCTTTAGTCCAAGAACCTCCTGATACAGGAAGGCAACTTTCAAAATGGCGTCTAGAGAGGACCAACTTGGACCAGGCAGGAACAGAGACAGCATGCCCCTCGGCCCTCCACTTCCCAGCTCTTTCTGTGAGAGGTATGTGTGAGAGAGAGAGAGAGAGAGAGAAAGACAGAGAGACAGAGAGACAGAGAAACAGAGAGACAGAGAATGTGTGTGTGCTTATGTGTGGTACGTATGTGTGTGTAAACACAAACAAGGTTGAGTCACAGCCTTTACAAATCTAAAGAACGGAGTTTTCAAGTGAGTCTTGTGAGCTGCCGCTCTGCAGGCCTAACAACTCGGGCTATCTGTCCTTCATTGTTAGCCTGAGAAGTGAAATAGAGAAGGTGGAGAAGAAAGAGAGGACAAACACCCGCCATGGTATGAAGAAATGAGGCACACTGGCCTCAGCAGGCCCTGGTCTCCATGCAGATGTCGGAGGCCTCACTGCCCTTCGACTGCAGTCACACAGAGAAGACAGGAAAACGCAAGTCAGAAAAAGTACTGTGGGTGCCCAGTACTCACGAGTTCCTGGAAAGAAGGGACGCAGCACTTCCCAGCTTCTGCAAAAGGGCCAGATGTTTTCCCCATTAGCACTTTCCTAGGGTAGAACTGAGTCCCGGCTGTTTGATACTTGAGTCAACTTGTAATCATTCCGCAAAGCCTGGGAGATGTCTGATTTGATTGCCTTTCGAGACGAAAGTCTTAAAAAGTATTTGTGTATATAGCTTCATCTATGAAGCACATGGGCCAAGAATGTTTACCCAGAACCCAGCCTTGCTACAGGACTGACCTCCAGTTTACAGGAAATCCTGAAGGTAGAGGAAGCAGCTAAATGACATCATGAATAAACAGTCATACGAGTCCAGCAAGTCGGACATTCTCCAAAACAACTCTACTGGATCCTTCCATCGACCTCCTAAGATGATGATGATGATGATGATGATGATGATGATTCTTCTTCTTCTTCTACAGAAGGCATAATGTTAGGGAACATGAGATCAGAGAGACACAGCCAAATGTAATATGTAAACCTAGATTAGATTCTGATTTAAGTAAGTAGCAGCAAAATGGTTATAACACACACTCTCGTGCCAACGGGGGAAAAGTGAATATGGGCTGTACATTGGATTAGATTGTGGAATCACCATTATTTTCTTAGGAATAATAGTGGTATTGTGATTATATTGAAAATATCTTTATTTGGGATGCTGGGCAAAGTATCGTGATATCCATAACTTACTTTTAAGTAGCACAGAAAAAAAAATATATATGTATGTATGTATATATATATATATATATATATATATATATATATGCACACACATGTGTGTGTATACACAGAGATAAAGCAATGATACAAAAATCTTCATAATTATTGGAGCTAGAGGAAGGTATTCGCGTATAATGATTTCATATTAAAAAGAAAAAGGGAAAGCCAAGAGAATAAATGTAAATAAGAGAAAAAACATTTTAAAAACTTAAAAAAAACCTTTTTAAGTTGGGGAAAAGTCTATTTTAATTAGAAGCTACACATTCCACTACTTTGTCTTCTGAAAAACATAATAGAGAAAATACTGCCAGTGTACATCCATGTGTGATAAAACTACTAGGAATAAAAAAAAGGAAACAAGTTTTCAAAATGCACGGCCCAGAGCCGGGCGTGGTGGCGCACGCTTGTAATCCCAGCATTTGGGAGGCTGAGACCAGAGGATCTGGGTTCACGGCCAGCCTCAGCTACCTAGTGAGGCACTCCGCAACTTAGTGAGACCTGGTTTCAAAAAAAAGTAGGTCTGGGGGTATAGCTCGGAGGTAGAATGCCCCTGAATTCAATCCCCAGTACTGCAAAAAAAAAAAAAAAAAAAAAAAAAAAAAATGCACGGCCCAGGTGATGTTCCAGGGACAGGAGAGGACACAGATGTCATTGGCAGTGACTGTCAGTATTCCCTTCTTGGGTTGTGTGGACGCCGCCTGCATGAAACGTGTCACAAATGAGGGGATACAGAGCATGGGAGGGGCCATGCTTGGACCAGTGAGGATGGCTCAAAAATCAAGTAAATTAAAATGCTACCTAGGTCCTGTACTTGGTTTGTGAAATGGCAAGAAAATAGTATATTCTTCTATCAGTCTTCAGTCCTCTGGACCCTGAAGGAAAGAAGTGTACTCATTCTGGGATGTTTCAGTTTATCCGTTTAGTTATTCATTCCACAAGTATTTACTGAGGATCTGCCACAGTCCAGGTATATAAGATAGATAGACAGACAGACAGACAGACAGACAGACAGACAGACAGATAGATAATAGACTGAAAGATAATAGATACAGATGATAAAAGGTAGATGATAGAGATTATAGATACAGATAGATGACAGATAATAGATGATACGTAGATAATAGATCACAGATGATAGATTATAGACATACGTATATTTATAGAAGATGATAAAGATAAAAGACTATATATACATATAGATGATAAATGACAGTAGATGGCACACTGACAATAGATACAGAAAGATCACAGACGATAGATAGTAGATATATCTATATTTATAGAAAGAGAGATGAGAGATTCAGATATAAAGATAACCAGGCTTGGGAGGCTGAGATAGACCAGCCTTAGCAACTTAGTGAGAGCCTGTTCCAAAATTAAAAAAAAAAAATGGACTGGAGGTGTAGCTTGGAGCTTGGAGCTTGGAGCTTAGAGCTTAGAGGTAGAATACCCCTGGGTTCAATCCCCAGTACCAAAAAGGAAAGAAAATAAAAAAGATAGAAAAAATAGATACGGATAACATACAGATATATATATATACACATATATATATACATATATATACATATATATGTATATATATATATATCTCACATATACAGAAGGCCGGCTACATTACAGGCACCTAAACATGTACACACATATGTCAAATCTATGAAGCATGTGAAGGAGCTTGGGAGCAGGGCGTCTCACCTCGGGCCAGCGGGCCAGGGGAAGTGCTTGTTTGGAAGGAAGAGTTGGGACTTAGCCCTCACCAACTGCACCCACAGGTAGCATGGAAGGGTCTCTGTGAGTGGAGACAAGCAAGCTGCAGAGAGATCATCTTTATCAAATGGACTGTGCACCCAGACAGATGCACAGAAAAAAGGCCAGAAGAATCCACGCTATGTGGGTAACACCAGGAGGGAAAGTGGAGTAGCTTTCACGTCTGCCTTGATGTATGTTCATGGATTGTATAAGTACATGTGTGTGTGTGTGTGTGTGTGTGTGTGTGTGTGTAATATATGTGTGTCTATATATCTATTTGTGTGTATGTGTGTGTGGTACCTAGGGATGGAACCCAGGGGCATTCTCTCTCTAAGCTACATGCCCAGTCTTATTTTATTCTTTATTTTGAAACAGGGTCTTGCTCAGTTGCGGAGGACTTCACTAAGTAGCTGAGGCTGGTTGTGAACCTGCGATCCTCCTGTCTCAGCCTCACAAGTCCTGGGATTACAGGCATGCACCACCACGCCCGGCTTAAAATGGACTTTTCTAAAGAAGCACATGACAACACTGCATCAGGGACAGTGACCTGAAAGGAAGCAGGAAGGCTGGGGAATCATCCGATTCAGTGGTGACAGCTACACAGGACAGTCACCTAACCGTGGTTACTCCTGTGATGTCCAGGGAAAGCCAGCTCACTCCCACCCAAGACCACCAGGCAGGCTTTCCAACGCTCCCTGAGGCCTCTCCCGTGTCCAGGGAAAGACTGGTGCAGAGCAGGTCACAGTTGCTAATGCCCTTGTGTTAGCTTAGCGGCAACAGCAAAAGTTGCATAAAAATAGAAAATAAAGCATTCCAAACTTCAAGCTTCAGCATCCTGTTGCAGCTACGGAAATAACTGGCCAGGATCCGGTAGCTGTGGAATAACCCAGCTCTTCAGTGTGAAGGGAGAGTAGAGATGCCGCCTGGAATCCAACCCAGGGGGATTCTATGACCGGGGAACAGCAGACAGAACCAGGGGTGGGGGATGACTCCTTCCTTCTCCTTTCTCCTCCTCAAAACACCTGCTTCATGTTGGAAATACTTAAAACCTGGAAAGAGGGTACCATGCTTTTGTTACAGAGGAGAAATAAGTTCTGGTCTGCTATTGCACACGTAGGCTGACTCTACGTCACAACAATGTCCTGTGCATTTAAAAAGAGCTAGAAGAAAGGATATAATTAAATAGTCTCCCTACAAAGAAATGACAAAATGTTTAAGGAGGCAGATATGCTTACCCTGACTTGAACATGTCACGATTTATCTATGCATCGAAATATCACATGGTATCCCATAAAGGCGTACTATTCTTACGTGACCATTTCAGTTTTTTTTTAAATCAGTGGACATCAATAATGATAATGATAATAATAATAATAATAGACATCAGTCATCATCATCACCTTTTAAGAACTGGAGACAAAGGCATCCCATATGGATTTTTGTGTAAGTACTAGAAAACCTAACAAAGCATGCCCCCCAAGTCCTCCTGGGCAGTGTGGGTCCAGGAGCCCCCCAAGGCCAGCTGCACACTAACACTGGTGGGTGGGTACCAGCAGGAGCGCGTCCCGGGTGAGGCCCCCTGACCCCAGAGGCTGAGCAGGCGAATCAGGTGACTGGACCCCCTGAAAGACCCTGTAATTTTCAGCTGACTAAATGCAGGGGGAAAATCAATATACGAATCACCTTTCAAGTATTTAATTTAATTAGACAAGGAAAACGAGGCTGCTTTAAAATTCTTACTCGGTGTTAACTTCTGTCACAAAGCGGCCCAGAGTAATTGGTAAAAGTGAAGAAGTGATTACGGAGGCTTAAGCGTATTTATCACAGCGGCTGCACTTCCACAAAGTGAGTTTTCTGGGGCTAAACCGCCGCAGAATGGGGAGGCCCCCGAGCATGGATTCCACAACCGCCTCTAATAAGCCATTGTAGGAGGGTGGGAAGGGTACATTAACAAACAGCCCACTGGGCGCACCGCTTGACCTGTTGTCCTGGGCACCTGTCTTTCCCCTTCTGGCTTCTCTGGAACGTTGGGATCTTACAGTACGGTTGGTCTCAAATCCTGGGCAAACGACTCCTGCAGAGTCACCACCAACACCAGTCACCTGCAAAGCCAGACCTTAGCCCAACCCATGGGGTGCTCAAGTCCTGAGTCGTTTCTGTCTTTGGGAAATGAATTGGACAGGAAGAGAGCTAGATCTTGGGTGCCCTGCAGCAGCCCCGCATCTGCATCTGCAGCTCGGCAGTGGTCGGCTTCCTTTACCTCCTCCTTTTTCCCGGGTCTAGACATGGGGAAAGCAGGCTTCTCACCCCATTTCTCTTTCAAGACTTACTGCATTGCCCTAGATACAACAGGAAAGAAAAGAAGGACAGAAAGAAGAAGGAAAGAAGGGGTAAGGGATGAGAGGAGGAAAAGAAAGAAGGAAAGAAAGAGGGAATGAAGGAAGGAAGGGAGGGAATCTCCCCATGTAAATAACCCTTTAACCAATGAACTTTAGGAATCTGTTTCTTCAGCTAAAACAGAATAAAACTGTCTAGTAAGAGGTAGCTATTCGCAACAAGCCAAGCTCTATGCTGGAACTAAAAATCAGAGGGAAAAACAGCAGACCCGATGCACAATAAATTTAACAGTCAAGCACATGAGATGAGTTTTTATTTGAGAGAGAAAAAAAAAATGAAAGCATTTCTAAACGAAGGCTCAGAGACTAATAGCACAAACAGCCATCGACTGACTTACTCCAGAAATGTATACATTTTGTCATAGTCACACTGTCCCTTCCCAACCTCAAACGAATAAAATCATTATAGCAGACCAGGAGTTGTTTGTATTCTTTAGTAGTAAGCCAGGGATTTGGCTGAATTTCCCTTTAGGAAAGCATTATTCCATTAAGGAAGTTAGGTGATACAGGCGTTGGAGAATCTGATCGTTGAAATCCGTCTAAGGATTCAAAGCCCCTAAATATTTGAGCACCTTTGCCTGATGAAGGATTTCCAGTCCCCTCTGCCTTACGTCTTGACGGGCTGCGCTGTCGAACACAGGATTGACGGCACGGGGGTGGGGGGACCAGACAGACGCCACTCACCCCAAGACGGGCCCGGCCAGGCGGCAGAGCCCGGGGTGGGCTGCACCCAGGCCCTAGGCTGTGAGGAGCCGCGTTTGTACTTTGAGGAGGAAACGTGCACATTCCTTTTCCTTCACAGTTTGTCTCGCTTTTCCACTTTCAAATAAGAATCGATCAAACCCATCAAAACACATCCATTATGTGCAATATTTTTTATTTGTATAGTGATCACACGTCAATAAAGCTGTTTTTTTTTTTTTTTCTCAAGGAACCAATTCTTCACGTCAGCAGGCCAATTCTGTGCAGAGATTACTCTGTTGGTGGTTCTCAGCGTGGCCAGCAGCCATGGCGGCATCTGATGCCAAGCTATCCTCACCTCCTAGCTCAGGGGTTTGTTTCTGAAAGTGGGTAACACCAGCTTAGCCCCCACAAGAAGCTGCATTCAAGGGCGGGAAAAGGATGTGTAGGTGCTCTGGGGGCGCTCTGGCTTCAGTCAGAAGGAGGTGACAAGCACTTGGACCAAGCTGGCATTGCCTTGATCTTAGGGACACACAGCAAAGCAGATGCTGGCGGAGGAGGCAGCTGGAACCATGGTGCCTCCCAGCCCCCAGCAGCTGGGGCTGCCATCATTACTGTTTGGCACACATCTTATTTACGAGTTCCTAAATGAAGCTAAAGAACAATAACAGCAGGATAAAAAAAAACTACAGGCTACTGGCTTTGTCTGTGCCCAACTTAAATTAAGTAGTTGCAGAAGATAATTGGAGACATAGAGGTCTAGATGCGCAGTCAGCTTGTCATGGGGCAGGAGAGACTTGTGGCCTTTGTTCACAGAACACGTACAGAAGTGCTCAGAGCTGGCCCATCAAGGAAGGAGACTCACGTGTACACGTGGGCTCTGAGAATCACTAGAAGGGCTTTTAGTCACAACTCCTGGAGAAATCCATGGTGGCCGCTGGATTTCTTTCTTCCCCCCTCTTTCTTTTTCAGTTTCTCGTGTTTGCCCTGGGAGAATCCAAGTATGCTAGCTTAGTGATTCTGAGTGTGGTCCCCGGACCAGCAGCATGTGAATCACCTGGGCATTTATTAGAACTGCAGATTCTTAGGCCTTGCTCCAGACCTGTTGCAGCAGCTCTCCTCCTGGGGAGGAGACCAGCCAAGCTTTAACGAGCCCCCAAAGCTGCTCGCTCAGTCGCACTAAGGCATACAGTACAGCCCCCTAATTCCACATTTCATTTGGAACTTGCAAAGCGGAGGTTCCTGGCCATGCACTGGCTTCCTCTCTGATTCTACCCAGCCATGCCTGCTCCTTTCCTCTTGTCAATCATCCGGGCCCCGCGCTGGCTCCTTCTGAAGGCTGACGGTGGTATTCTGGTCCCTAGGTACCTGCACTCAAAGAATGTGTACTGAATGAGCAAGAAAGCCTAACCGGATCATTTCTAAGCCCTCCCGGATTCTGTGAACACGCTCAGGAAGGAACACAAGGGTGGGGTCTGCAGACATCATATCAGGAAACTTCCATGCACCCAACATTTGGGTTAGGCAGACCAGGGGGCCCCCTCTCAGGATCGTTAATCATCTGTCATTTCCAGGAGATATACTCTGAATTGAGGAGCATCCCCCTACATATCCTGCAAATCTGGGCTTCTCCTAAGCAGGCATTTTATTACTTCCCGTTAAAACAGAAGGTGATTAATGCACTTTTTAATTTAAAACAATTATTAAATGGAGCAGGAAGTAATGGTATCAGTTAATCTCAGGGTAGGACTTTTTTTTTTTTTTTTAACACCCTAATAGCTTCCTAAACATCAAGCATTTCCATGAAGCTAGTCAGAGTTATTTAATTATAGGCTCTGTGAGTGTTTCTACAGAATTCTCAAAGGAATCATCAGGATCCTCGTATAATACAGGGTTTAGATGTTCCACACCGGAGCCTATATACTAGCCCTTTTATCTTCATGCACAAAGGTGTCCAGAAGAGGATGCAACGAGGAGTTAACCACCCTGGGGAGCCAGCCTGGCTGCCGGATGAGCAACAGACCCAAGGTGTGGACGTGGGTGCCTTGCCGGCATGGGTTCCCTGCCTCTCGGCCCCGTGCCAGTTCCACAGTGGCCCCCGGAGGTTCTCTCGGGCAGGTGCGCCCCTCCTCACCTCCCCACAGCAAAGCACATGGCTCATCCTCTAAGACAATCAACAACCCCTCTTCCAAGCCCATTCTGCAGAGGGAGCCCGGCTATGCGTTGCAGCAGGGGAGGCTGCAAGAAGCGGGGTGGATGGTTATGGCGAGAACGAACTTGAACTTGAACCTGAGCCCGTCAGCACCAGCAGGGTGTCAGCACCTCCTCTCCCCTCTCCTCTCTCCAACGGGGCTCCTTTGAGCTTATAAACTCTCTCTGCTCCCTGCAATCTTTGCATTTAAGACAGCACCCTGCATAAGAGTCCAGAAATGCAGAGAGACCTGGAGGGGCGCCGTTGTGGGGATGTGAAATGTCCCCAAAGGTGCATGTGTTAGGGCATGGTCTCCAGCATGGTGTTTCCGGGAGTGGTGGAGCCTTACTCAGAGGTTTTCTGCTCATTGGAAATGTGCCCTTATTAAAGAGGACTGTGGGACCCCGGTCTCTTCCTCTTTCTTTTGCTCCCTGGCCACCAGATGAGCAGTTCTGTTCTACCATGCACTCCCGCCATGATGGGCAGCCACAGGCCCAAGCAACCACGGACCGAGAACCCCAAATCTGTGAGCCAAGAGCAACCTTTTCTCTTTCTCTTTTTGGTGCTGGGGATTGGACTCAGGGGCATTCTACCCCCCGAGCTACAACTCCAGCCCTCTTTAATTTTTGGTTTGGTTTTGTTTTGAAACAGGGTCTTGCTAGGTTGCTCAGAGTCTTGCTAAGTTGCTGAGACTGGCCTCAAACCTGCGATCCTCCTGTCTCAGCTTCCCAAGGACTGGGATTACAGGCATGTGCCACCATGCTTGGCAATTTTTTTCTCCTAAGCTGATTAGTTGGGGCACAGTTAACTAACACAGGGAAGAAGTGGGGAATGAGGGGCCAGGTTGTGAATCCCAGCCTGAGTTAGGGCCAAGCACAGTCCCCAGGAGAGCAGACAGCTGCTGGGGACTCCCACAGGCCTGCTGGGTGTGCCGCCCTCAGCGCTGTTGGGGGGGTCACAGCCCCCTCTGACACTGTGACAATGCCAGAGATCCCTTTCCCGAGAAAGGCCACCTGTGTGCACCCTGAGAGGGTTTTCACAGCTTTGACTTCAGGACCCGGAGGAGCACAAAGACACACAGAGGACAGACAGTGGGGACGCGTCAGAAAGCCAGTGTGGGGAACCCAGGCCGGCTCAGAAGTTTGGGGAGGCCTCCCACGCGCCTGTCCCCCTGTGGGAATGATCGGAATGGCCCAGGGGGGAGGTGACGAGAACGCACGGGCCTACCAGCCATCTGCCGGCAGTGGCTACCCAGATCCCTGTCTTCCAGAAGCTTCTATCATGGCAGGCGGAGGAAGAAGGCAGACCAAGTTCCCCTTTAGGAAGAAAGGCAAAGGAGCCAGAGCCGGGTGTGGTGGCACATGCCTGTAATCCCAGTACTTGGGAGGCTGAGATAGGAGGATCACAGGTTCGAGGACAGCCTCAGCAAGAAGAGAGACTCTCGTCAACCTAGTGAAACCCTGTTTCTAAATAAGAATAAAATCGGGCTGGGGGTGTGGCTCAGAGGTAGAATGCCTCCCCAGTACTACACACACACACACACCACACAAATCGCAGAAAGAAAGGCAGGGCAGTCCCTCTAGCCAAGACTCTCCCACAGACATCGCCAGAGCCAAGGAATAGCAGGGCAGAGGGCCAGGGCGGCCTCCCAACCGGACCAGGCACGGCTTGGAGTGTCCAGCGTCCAGCAGGACAGGGACCCTTCAAGCACTGCTGTCCCCAGCCCCAGAAGCAGAGGTGAGTTTCGAAGCTGAGCACCAGCCCTCTGCCCCACCCCCCTCCTCACCGTGCTCCTTCCTCTTCTGGGCTGACTGCACCCAGTTGCTCCTGAGCCACAGGCCCCAGCCCTGAAGCCCCTCACTGCCCTCAGTCGGGGCTGGCCGGCCTCTCCTCTGTGGGCAGGCACGGAGCTGCGGTTTCCTCCCTGAGATTTTGATCAGAATCTCATCCTTGTTCATCTAAGGTTTGACTTTCATGCTCATGCACCTACACATCCCTTAAAAGGGGGTGAGACACTTATTTGTCTTTTGCACGTTACAGGACAGATACTGTCTTGAGCACAGATTTCAGACGCGTGTTTGAACAGTCTACAGCTAAGAAGTTGCTACTTTCTGGGCCGCAGTGAGTGCAGGGCATAGCGGTACCTCTCGTGTGCCCCATTCTTTGCAGGGCTCCAGGTAAGGACGTTATGGCAGCCACTCTGTGTCCACTGTGGGCTCCAGGTGTGGCTTGGGGCCTGCCATCCGCCCGAGACTGTGCTATGCTCCATTCCTCCTGGGGCTGGCTCTTCCCACGAGAGGCATGAGGAGGGGGTGTTCCTCTCTCCTCCACTGGTATTAATTACCCCAGCAGGTGCAGGCCCTAAGTCATTACATCTCTTCAGCTTGTTTTTGGTACTGGGAATTGGACCCAGGGCCATTCTACCTCCGAGTTACGCTCCCAACCCTTTTTATTTTTGATTTTGAAACAGGGTGTCACTAAGTTGCTGAGGCTGGCCTTGAACATGCGATCCTCCTCTCTTAACCTCCCGAGTGCTGTGATTATTACATTTTATGTCCTGGCAATACCTGCCAAGGAGGATTGAATGGAGGCCGAGGAGGTGGTAGTGAGGACTTTCAAATCTATGCTGCATTGTGTTTGACAGGGAGTAGAAAGAGAAATGACCGCTGTGTCATGGACATGTCTCTGTGACTTTAACCCCAGGACCTCCTGAGTTTCTGTGGATAGTGTATTTGAATCAACAGTACGTTCTGGGACTGGGCCTCATTCAGCTCAAGGGCTGGTACAGTAGTAAATTCGAATGCTCTGACATTCTCTCAGTAACACGCTCAGCCTGCCACTAACCTGGCAGTCCTATTTTTTTTTTGCTTGCAAGCTAATCACCTAAAGGTCCACAGACTGATAGTTTACTAATCAGCTTCTTACATAAACTTCAGAAACCTCCAGAGAAGTAAATGGAGCCTTTCAAGTATAAACGACGATCCAATAGCTGCTCTCTGATTCCAGGATACTTATTTCAACTCAATGTTACCTCTAAGGGCAAAATATCTAAGTTCTTCTCCCTCCCCAGGTCTCTAGAACTCTCGATGGATGTGTTCTAAATGTCAGGGACAAGCCGGGCGTGGTGGCACACGCTTGTAATCCCAGTACTTGGGAGGCTGAGACCGGAGGATTCGGGTTCGCAGCCAGTCTTAGCTACCTAGTGAGGCCCTCTGAAACTTAGTGAGACCCTGTTTCAAAATAAAGAATAAAAAATAGGGCTGGGAGTATAGCTCAGAGATAGAATGCCCCTGGGTTCAATCCCCAGTACTGAAAAAGAAAAAAAAAAAAAATCAGGGATCCCAAGATGATGAAAGACTGGTATTTCAATCTCTTAGCTACCTATAATGAAAGCTATAAAGGAAAAAAAAAAATGAAGTATGCACCCCGTGGGCATCTTTGTGCAGGCTCATACACTCAGTTATCCAACCTGTCTTGTAAAAACACAATGGCGAGAAATTGCTCCTGCTCCTTAACAACTTAGGGAGACCTTGTTTCCAAATAAAAAACAACAAAACAGGGCTGAGGGTGGAGTTCAAGCTCTCAAGGTTGGCTGGCAAGGGGCACCGGGAGCTCAGGGGGCCCCAGAACACAAGCTGGTTCCTGTCCATCGGAATTACCCAAAAAGGCACGGTGGAGATCAAGACAGAACTCCCAGACCACAGCTCATAGGAGGTTATGGGCATTTTATGGATGTGTGGGCTTTAAATCTAGCAAGGACACCTGGGAAACCCTGAGGCTCACCAACTCGTGCCTAAATGTAAGTCATTCTCTTCTCTTCATGGTGGTTTGACGGGACAATTGACCTGGGCAAAGGCACAGCCACGCTAATCGGTAGAGAGCCGAGAGTCCAGGAAAAGGCCCGGGAGGCCTGCGTCAGCGCTGCTCCGCGGGGGACTGGACGCACGGCCCCAGCTGCTCAGCCGCTAATTCTGAGTGCGCGGCCTGTGCACCTGCCCAGGCAGGGCTGGGACTAGATTAACTCATTTGAAAAAGACTGAGAGAGAACCTCTATGTAAAAAACACCTGGGAAGGTAGAAATGGGAAATTACACAGGCAGGGGGTGTAGCTCAGTGGTAGAGCACTTGCCTAGCATGAACAAGGCCCTGGGTTCCGTTCCCAGCACTGCAAATACCCTCCCCCCCCCCCCATCTGTCATCTGTGCTGGAAATGCAAGACTGTGGAAAGAGCGCCGGGCGTGTTGAAAGGGCAGGGCTCTCCCTCAGTCTCCATCCATTGGTCCTGAGAACTCAGGAGAGTCATGCCCAAACAGAATGGAACCCACAGAGACACCCCGGTCAGCCGGGTTGCACATGGGGCAGCTCTGAGCTGGTCATCTGCACAGCAGACCCCGCCTCCCTCAGGGACTCAAAGCATGGTGGCCCTACCTAGGTTAGGAGAGTCCTGACCCACACCTTCAGCCAGTTAGTGGACTCTAAGCCTGCCATCATGGTGCTCACAGGGGCCCTCTGCCCAGTGACTATGACTGAGGGGAGACCAAAGGGGTGGGGACCGGAGGGAGAAGGAATGACAAAAGGTCATACTGTGCTGGACATGGTGGCGCATGCCTGTAACCTCAGTACTTGGGAGGCTGAGACAAGAAGATCACAAGTTCAAGGCCAGCCTCAGCAATTTAGCAAGGCCCTTAACAACTTAGGCAGATCCTGTTTCGAAATTAAAAAACAAAAACAAAACCAAAACAGGGCTGGGGGTGTAGCTCAAGAGGTAGAAAGTCTCTGGATTCAATCCCTGGTACCACCAAAAGAAAAAATAAAACCGTAACACTGGCAGGAGCCAGTGCTATACTTACCTGCAATTTGGAGCTATGGGGTGTAGTTACTGCCACCTTTAGCTCCGGTCTCCTTGCAGCATTGAAGTACAGTCAGGGACTAAGAACCAACAGCCACGTGTAGGTAAGGCTCTGGAAAATGGATTCTTTCTGCAAATACTGTTGGAGAGCCAGGCAAATAAGACTCAGGGTCTGTTTTCCCCCTGCCCAGGGGACTCAGGGTAAAAGGCTTCTTAGAACAGCAGTAGTTAAACCAGGAAGAAACACAATTTGCTCCTTATGAGTGCTATCTAAGATAGAAAATGGCCGTTGCCAGACGAGTTTATTAGGCACTCTTCCAAAATAATGGGCCATGCTTCTTCCCAGGCAGGGCAGAGAAAACGCGAATTCCAGAACTCTGAGATCGGCACACGAAGGCGACGTGAGCAGGCTGAGTTTGCACCTTGTACTTTGCTGAAGGGTTAAGTGACCAGAATTAAGAGAGGGAAAATCTAGAAGCCCTCCAGAGAAATCTAAAGCAGTCAAGTACAGTAAGTCCATGCCCTTCAAGTGTTTTTTTTTTTTTCTTCTTCTTCCTTCTTTCTGGTCAAGAAAAAAGAAAAACTAAGCAGTGACCTGACCCAAAACTATCAGAGGAAGAAAAGCAACATTAGCTCAAGACTGAGCAGCAAGAAAAACATCACTCCGTTTGCCAGATAAAATAGGAAGTCTATGCAGCTGGATTACCTCTGTGTCCGTCACAAAGGGTCAGTCTTCTCGTCACGTAACCCAATTTCTCAACTTCAACCGAATCCTGCTGCCCAAATGTGATCCTCTTTTCTCATTCACAAAACAGTCTTACAGAAAACAAAATCACTTCTTCTTAATGTGACAATTACATTCAGATCAACTTAAAATAATTTCCTAATAGAAAGGAAACCCCCCAAAAGTGAGATCTTTAAGATGCTAGCTCAAACCAAGATTTAATTAAAAAAAAAAATATATATATATTAGTAAAAGTGACAACTTTTAAAAGGCTGTTATTTCCAACAGGAAAAAAAAATTCACATTAATCAGGTCCTCTGTGCCTTTTGGCTTACGGATCTTCAGAATTGAGACATCGTTTTGCTTAAAGATACACAGCACAAGGAGCTCTGGGTATAGCTGAGTGAATGATACTGAAAAGAGCACATTTAAGCACTCAGAGTGCTGAGTACTTTCTCAGGACAGTGAGAGATCAAGCCCCATACCCATGGGCTGGGTGTGTGTGGGGGGGTGAGCATCAGGGTTTTATCCCCACATGAAACACTCAGAACATTCACAAATTGTCAGTCTTCTCCAATGTGCTTTACAAAGTGAACAGTCAGTCAAGAACCACAGCAATCTTCTGCAAGATAAGGATGTTCCATGGTCTTCAAGAAGTAGATCACAAAACGTGCAACCCTGGTCACCAGCGGCATGCCAGAAGTCACGAGATCCAGGGCACCTTTGTTTTGATTATCTGAGACTTCAGAGACTAACAGGGAGCGACAGGATAGCTAATCATAAAGAAAAGCCATCTCTGTATCTTAGGAGTCTATATCTAGTCTATTCTATGGCCTACATCTTAGTAAATCTGGCGGTGGAAGTTTAAAAGCTTTATTGGTACTTAATCTACTAAAAATTCTAACATCAAAACTTGTAAAGCATCACTCCTTTCGCTTAAGGGAACACAGAGCTAACATTACGTTACATAAATACAGGCAGATGATACAAACTCATGTTCTTTCATCTTGGACACCCAATTACATGGGATGTGGAAACAGTTCTTTTATCAAGTAGATAATCTGTTTTATCAATAGCTAGTAAACCATTTTCATAAACTGTCCTTCAGCTGAGAAAACAATACACTCCTTACATCATGCTGGAAAAGGAATGACCTCAAGATTTCCAAGCAACACAGCTATTTTTCAAATCCAAACTCCCCTGCTGACCATTAGAGAGTTTCAAATGTCCCATTCTTGGCCTTCATTTGTGCCAAACCCTGGACAAGTGTGCACTAAGGTTATAATTCTGAAACATCCCCGTTCTGCACGCGGTGCGAAATGTGTCCTCCCTTTCTGTTAGCACGCTATCACTCATAGGAGGTTGAGGTCGCTCCTGAATCAAGCTGTGCTTATGTCATATGTATTTTTTTTTTTTTTTTTGTGGTACTGGGGATTGAACTCAGGGGCATTCTACCTCCGAGCTATACCCCCAGCCCTATTTTTTATTCTTTATTTTGAAACAGGGTCTCACTAAGTTGCGGAGTGCCTCACTAGGTAGCTGAGGCTGGCCGGGAACCTGGATCCTTGGGTCTCAGCCTTCCGAATGCTGGGATTACAAGCGTGCGCCACCACGCCCGGCTCTTATGTCATATGTAGAAAGGGAGAATGCAAGTTGTTTTCCTTCGAGCTCCTGCAGGCTACTCAACTGCCTCCAACGCACCGCTGTCACTGCATTCAGCGGCTTGTGTTTAGAATGCTGTGGTCTGAGCCCTGTCTTTGGCCAAGGTCGGGCAGGCACGAGGCTGGTAATGACTGTGACCCACGAAGGCCCAGTGCTGGACGGACAACCAAGACTGATAGTCTTTTGCAGGCTGGTATCTGCAGAATGCATTTTCAAAACTGAAATAAAAAGGAGCGTGCACACTGGCTTATCCTACGTCTATGTAAAGTGATGGTGTTTTCTTGAATCACGTTCTTAGTTCCCAGTGACCGAAAATGTTGATAAATGGACAGGTTTTTGTTTCTTTTCACCTAACAGCTGGAAACATTAAAAAGTTAAGGCAGATTAGAAATAAAACACAATTCCAATGTGGTTTTTTAAACCAGATTTAAGGTTTTTTTGTTTTTGTTTTTGTTTTTTTTTTTAATTCAAATTGACCCAAAGCAAAACTTACATTACAAAGGAAGAACAAAATACATTATGATAGAACACACTGGGAGTTACACGAAAGCTCAATTTGTGGCAAACAGCCTTATCCCAATCACATCCTGGGCTAATGAGCAAATTCTGCAGGGAAGTTAGAATCTCAATTTCATATGGTCCACTGGTAATTAAGCAAGGCATTCTTGTCTCTCAGGGTGTGCATCTGACAAGCCAGGCTAGACTCCCTCAGGCTCCAGATGTGCGCTCTCACCGCTGCCAGAACACTGAATTCTCTAGCGGAAATGCTGTTCCAAGCATGACTGATAATGAATTAGAAAACAAAACAGTCAAGCTCTCCAGACTAACAAGCGTGGGTTATTCTGTAGTAAATAGTTTAGAAATATGGGAATTAAATAATCTAAAAACACTCTTACTCTGCTGTACATTTATAAACACAAATATTTACAAAATAAAAACAAACTTGTTTTCAAAAAATGAGGTTTGCAGTTCATTAATGATCATAATCTTTTATGAGCTGGTTTCTTTGGTGTACTTGCCAAATATACTTTTATAAAGATTTAGTAACAGGTTTCAATAATAAATTTCAAAAGAAACACAGAAGAATCAGTAACAAATTTGATAATACGCTGAATATTTCAGCTGAGATTCTGGGAAAAACTGATCAGTTGATTTCCTGAAAATATTTGTTCCCTCTATTCATTACATGACCACAGAATGCTTCTCTGCCAATCAAGTTCAAGTGCAGACCTGCACGTTCATTGCTATATTCTAGCATTACCAAGTGCGAAACATTTCAGGTATTGTTACAAACAATGTGATTGGGACTTTGGAAACAACAGACATAAAACATTCTTTTTAAGAGTCCAGATAAACCAAACCTCAAACAATAAATAATGGAATTATACACTTCTTCATTAAATAGAAATTTCAATTCCAGGAAGAGTTCTCATAATTTTTTTTCTTTTCTTTTCTGAAGTCACAGCAGCAAGACAGAACAAAGAATTTACCTTAATCTGAACTTTTTACTTGGAATTCCCTGACTCCAACTCAGTGGCTAATACAGTTTAGAAACCTTTGAATGGACGGCTGGGGAGAGAGTATCGTTTGAAACTAACTGAATAAATTACTGTACACCTGTGGGAATAAGCCCTGTGCAAATGGAATTTTACCATCGCTGCTCAGAGTTCAGGACCCCAGCAGGCTCCTGCCTCCTCATCTCCCTGGGCTGGGGGTTTTAAGAAAAGTAACAGTCAACTCACCTCTGGCTACCCTATGTCTCCAGTGTGGCACTGCAGCTCAGCCCCGACCTGGGTATCGGTTTAAGGAATGAGAATGCAGCTCAGCGAGTGTTTTCACAGGGACTCTGGAGATCCATTTTTTTGGAGATATTTTTTACAAGGACAAGGTCTGACCACCCATTCCTATCCACCAGGCTCCAGTGACAGTTGGGGATGGTTATGGAACTGAACATGTGCTGACTAGCTGCCTGAGAGGGGATCTGTGGCCACATCCGCCATTCCCCAAATAAGCCTGTTTTCTAAAACTGCTCTTGCTGTAGAAACCTTCGTGCCACCCAGGCATCAGCATACCAGATACTCCAATGCCAGGGCCACACTGCAGCCCAGAGAACAAACTTTGTGCTTTAGAAAAATAGCACTGCTGGCTCCGGAAAAGGGAAAGCCAGAGTAGACACTAGCTCTGCTTAGGTGTACTTCTAGGTGAGAGCGTTGTACGCTTCATGACTTGAAACGAAGTCAGAGAGGAAAAGAGAAGCCCTTCGTCTTGTAAACTTCTGGTAACAAATTTATTAATAGCATGGAAATATTGTCAAGTTTCCCCAAGCGCTAGGAATGATACTGAGACATTTGAAAAGGTGCTTCTGAAACGAACAGGATGACAAATGAAACGCAGGGCACGTTGCTGAGGACCTCATCCTAGATGCCTACTGCCTCTGGGACCTTTCCTACTGTTCCAGGCATGTTATCATATATATGTGTGTTCACAACTGGCCACCCCCATACCCAATCAACCCAGAAAGTAAAAATAACCGTCCTGTCCTGAAGAGCTTCACTGTACACAACCTTAAAACAGACGGGAAATGTTTGATTAGCATATTAGGAATTAGCCAGACTTACAAATATGCACCCATCAGAGATTTTTACCCTGAAAACTTGAAGAAGAAGAAGAAGAAGAAAAAAAAAAAAAAAAAAAAAAACACCATAAAACCAGCCCAAACTATCTGACCATTAAAGAGGTCGAATGGTTTAACAATAGTTTGGGCAATTTTTAGGGCACACTCTACTACCAGGATCTGCAATTTGTGGTTCAAAGTGAAATAAAAGACGAAGCTTAAAATAGAAATTGTGACTGACATACTAAGGGTCGCAATACAAATTAAAGTGGCGGTTCCTGTTCTCCGGCAAGCCAAAGCCGGCTGCGGGACGGGGCCGGGCAAATGCGAGCACGGCTAGAAGCCACCAGAAAGAGGACTGCACGGGAGGCGCTGTTTTAAAAACAGAACACACTGGCTTCAGGGAGTGATTTTTCTATCCCATTATCTTTTTTTTTTTTTTTTTTTTTTTAAAGCACAATTCAACTAGAAACAGAAATTGAGACACATTGTCTCAGGGTAGTGTCCTACGGTTGTTAAAAAAAATAAGTTAAAAACGAGCACACCAAAAGGAAAGCAGAGAGGTACTGGGTTTCTGTCATCTGAAAGCTATATTAATTGGGAAAACCAAAAACAAAACAAAACAAGAACAGTTTGAAACAGCCGATTTATACATGTTAAAAATAAATGAGGTGAGAGCAAGACTCGAAACATTTTCTTAGGGCATTTTCCAGTGTGGCCCAGGGGTTCCCTGGGTGAAACCGCACCTCCAAACTTCAGCAAGTATTCTGCTGGTTTCTAGTACCGTGTTCATCAATGAATTTATAAATTGGAAAGGGTAAATTCTCCACCCCAAATCTGCTCCTGTCATTTAGGAAAGAATTTTTCTAAATGCAGAATTGTATAGAAAGCTTGGACCTCTTAAACTTGGACCAAGAAATCAAATTAAGACTTACTTCAAGCATGTGGTGTGTACATTTATATATATAAAAAACCCCTCCCCTACAATGAAAACCAACCAAACAAAAAACCTAAAAGTGTATACCTGCTTTCTGACTTCACAGCAAATCAGAAATTGCATAGGATATACTTTGTGCAAGGCAAAAGGCCTTTTAAGTATCTGGAATATAACTCCTAAATCTTGCTCACAGTTCTGAAAGATCAGATATCATCAAATTTGTGTTTTAAGTAGTCTTTCATGACCTTGGCAATTGGCAGTTCATCAAGGAGCTTTAGGTTTTGAAGGCCTATACATTGTCGAATTTTAATTCGGCACAGGTCCTGCAAGTTTCTGGGCTGCCCTAAAAAGACAGAAAAAAAGAACATGTTACAAAGCTACCAAGCACAATATTTAAGGTGGGCTCTGAGGTTGTGAAAACAATCCTTTACTTCACTGGCAAACCTGTGGTACGGACTTGACATGCAATTGACCAGAAAGACACCAGCTGACTGAGCTATGCTCGGTACCTTCACGGGACACCTGGGCTGGCCCTTTCCACAGCCCTGGATGGTGCAGTAGGTATTTCCATTTCACTTTATAAATACAGATTCTCAGCATCAGACATTTAAGTAAACCGCTCAATGTCAGACAACCAATGAAGGCTTACACTCAACTAAAACCAATTCTTCTGATTCTAGGCCTGGCATTCTTTCCATTACAAATCCAGAGAATTCTGGTGTTTATCCTAATGAGGCCTCTACCATGCAGGCAAAACTCTGTATGCAAATCACTTCTCTGGGCCTTCGCAGACTGAACTGGACCACACTGTGGCTCCTTCTGCTCTGAGCTGAGGATGCTGAAGCCGCTTCTCAGCTCCACCTCTACGGGGCTTTCCCAAAGGGCCGCTGCCCACTTGTTTGCTATCTGGACAGAGCAGAACCTTGGTTGAGAGGCGCAGCCTGGAGGAAAGGTGAAGAGACGCCTCAGGCCAGTCTGAATCGACTCGCTTAGACACACCTCACACGCTGATCACCTGCCCATAACCTCCGCATGCCATCCAATGCACATGAAAAATAGTAAAATCCAGTTTCTTTCACTTTGTTTTCTACCAAAACAATCTAGATGGCCACAGACACAAGCAAAAGTTCTTTAGCGCTGCTTCAGTGTGTCTGAGTCACACACATGGTAGTGGTAATAAAAGCGAACACCTATTAAGTGCTTACTCCCTGCCATGCATTGTTATAAGCTCTTGACATACATTAGCCCCTTTAATCCTTCCACCAGGGAAGTACTTTGATCACCACCCCCATTTTACTGACAGTCTCAGATTAAGTAGCATGCTTAATGTCAAATAGATGCCCCATTCACTGCCTCGCAGACTTTTTTTGTCCTAAAACCCCATTACACTTTTAAAATTGATTGAGGACTCAAAAACTTTGATGTGGGAAAACCTACGGAGAGTTACATATCAAAAGTTAAAACAGAAATTTCAGGAATACTTATCAATTCACTTAAAAGTAATAAAAATAAGCCTATTACATATTAAAATCAATAAAATATCATAAAAACACATTTTACAAATCAAAACTAAAAAACTACGAGGGAAATGGCACTCTTTCACATTTCTGCAATGCTTAGTGTCCGGCTTAATAGATGACAGCTAAATTCTCACATATGCTTGTGCCTTCAATCTGTCAAGATAAAAATCACATTGTCTAGTCCCTGGAAAACTCCATTTGCACTCCTAAGAGAAGGAATGTGAAGAAGGTTAACAACATTTTAGAATTGTTATGTAAATCATTTTGACCTCACAGATACCCTGAAAGGGACTGGGGACTCTTAAGGCTCCTCTGGCTGTATCTGGAGGAAGGACCACTTGCTCTGAGTACTTTATCTCTTGCTTGAATTGTACCTGTTTAGAGTGGCCACCATTACTCAAAAATCAAATAATACTTCACCCATGAAAACGGCTTCTTAAGACTCAGACACCTGCTCCGGAAGGCCCGACGAACACTGTTTCCAAGTGGATGTGCCCGTCAGTGAGGGGTTGTACCTGTGCCCACAGATGTCTGTGAAAGAATCCACGCGCGGGTGTGACCTACACACTCGAGTGTCTCTGGCTGGGACTGGGTCTCCTCCACCTTCCAGATGTTGGCTGAAACATCCCTCATCCATCAGAGGAGCGCAGATCGGGCTCCTTGGCAGACGGGGGGAGGCTGCCGTTTCACCTTCTCATCTTCGGTGCTCATAACCCAGCTTCCTCGCTATTTGACATTGGCGCTGGGGGCCAGGACCGGATGCCATCTGCCAACGTAAACCCGACACCCAACGCAACACTCGAGTGGTAGTTGAACAGGTGAACAGTTCATGGGCTTGCCCTTAGAGTAGAAGGGCTCGCTGTAGGACACCTGCGCCGACAGCAGGCCCTTTCCTAACCTGTTCTGAAATATTCTTCATCACCATTCATGGGCTACCGTGAGGGACAGATGAATTATCATTGTCAGTTTTCAATAAATATTTATAGTATTTAATCTGCAAAGGCAAGTTAGAATATGAATTACATGGGAATCTTTTTTTTTTAAAGTAAAGATTTTGATTTTCCTAGTTGATGGCAGGCTCTTTTCAAGGATCATTTTAATGAAAAGGACCATCAGTGTATTCAGGCAAAAAAACAGACGGGCATAAAGCCGGCATATATAAGTAGACATCCATACTTAAGTGAAAACACGGCAACCAAGTGGTAAAAATGAAATCGCTGGAAATTGCTTAGCTCAATGGAGGGACTGAGACAAAAGGTTACGTAACAGGGGCCCTTCTGATAGCCTTGTTTTGTGGCAGTGCATCCTCTCCAAAGACCACTGCGTTCTTCCTGTCTCTCCTGGTTTTTGCAACATGGCTGGATAGTCTTATCCCACTAACTAGCTGGGAAAGACTCACGCAGAGATGACAACTGGTGCGGCCGGTAGTCTTTCAACATCATGATTACCCTAATGATAGCGCCATCACCAGCATTTCGCAACGTCTTCTGTCATGTAGTGGTTTACAACCAGAGTCAAGGATTTCTCTTCTCTGGGCCATGCAGCATTTTCTGGAGCAAATTGTCAGGGCCTCTCTACTTGCAAAATGCCCACTCAGATGGCTGATGAGTTGGTGCTGGTGGATGGCTGAGAGCGTGGCCAGGACTATCCAGGTGTAAACAGACTGAAATGCTTTACTGAACACATTCCAGGCCTGAATAGATTGGAACAGTTTGCTCAATTTGGTAGTTTTTCTTCCTCTTCAAGCAGTTGTGCTGTGGCATCCTCTAATACTTGGGGAGAGTGCATGATCTTTTAAAGATTCCTTGAGCATGTGTAACTTCTGCCTAGAGAACTACCTTTAATGAGACAGACATATCATAGTGGTTTAAAAAAAAAGATCACCCCTGGAGCCAGACTGCCTGGGTTTGGCTCTTGGCCTACTTCTGCGTGATCTTGGCCATGGTGTTTAGTCTCCTGCCTCAATTCACTCATAAGAGCACCACCTCAAAGGGTTTCCAAGCCATAAAAAGGTTAATTTTGGTAAAGTGCTAAGCACACAGGAAATACTTGGTAAGAAAATTGAAAAATATTAATTTTTAAATATTGATAAGGATAATGTTTGCTTCTCATTCCCAAACAAGCAGCAGGCCCCTTCCCTGGAAGGTAAGAGACTTAACCTCATGATGTTAAAACAGTAAGAAAACTAGTTAACAGAGTAACAGTTCAGGGACAAGTGGGAATCCATTACTGGGAAACAGCCCTGGGCAAATGGATGGAAATCATATTCTGGAAATCGCTGCATGACTCCTATCAGGCAGAGATGTGAGGGCTTTTAACTGTATAAAAAGACACGCAGGGATGAAGTGAGGGGTGTAATTACCGGTTCTGCACTTATATAGAAGTATTAACTCATCTTGCTGTATGTCAGCATTGTTGATTTAACAGTAGGCTAAATAATAAAAAGAGTAATAAGGACTACTCAGTGTAATTGCTGTTATTCCTAAGACTATCCCAGGAGTCTTTTTTCAGGAATAGCACTTCAAGAATAGCAGATTATGATGAAAAGAGACGTACTTATTTCTTGTCAACAGATTTATATTTAAGAGTATGTACTGAGCGCCTGTTACACACTCAAAAATGCGCTATTCCAAAGATTAAAAGGGCAAGGGAAGGAAAAGACAACGAGCAAGCAGGGAAGGAAGAAAAATCAACAGAAATGTGCACACCGCTCACTAGGCTCTTGAAAAATTAATTCCTACCCTGTTAAATAATAACTGCCTAGGCATGGGATTGTAGAGGGGAAACGTGAGGGGGGGGCACCTCCGAAAAAGAGCATAATTGAAGGAATTACAAATGCTTTGGAGGGTGTAGAAAAACTACCAGGTATTCAGATGAGTGAACTACAATAAAATTACATAATAGTTCAAAGGGTTCTTTGTAAAGAAGCCCATCATTACTAATAACTGGGTTGGCATAAAATAGGAAATCAGTTTTTGAAGGGTCTAGTTTAGTATAAATTACAAAACCAGGGCCAATACAGCATAATTTAGAAAATGAAATATCCTAAACCACCCTCTTCTGACATCGCCATTACGGCATTTGTAAGATAAATTTATTTATCTAAATAAAAATATCTAGACGCATAAAGGTAGACGAAGAGACAAAACATTTTTAAATAGCCAAGTGAACGATACAAAAGCAAAGTGAAGTCTCGGCTTTTCCTCTGGGGTCTGGGCGACTGGAGGTGGAGCGGCTTGTGTAAAGAAATGAAGATTTAGCCTCCTCCGGATTGCTTTACACAGTCTGTCCATCCTTTTAAGAACCCCTCTATCTTAGGTCAACATCTGGAATGGTCTCCCAATACCTCTTTGTTTTATCTCCACTCCCCATTTTAAAATCCTTCTTAACCACATTTCTTTGTTCTTACCTCTGAATTCTCTTCGCTGGGACTTAGTATGAAACGTGCTAAACAGATCTTGCTTTATAGGACCAAAGATAATTTCTAGCTCCCCTTAAAATAAAAACCATGGAATTCTCTTAGAATCCAAATGTTTCCAGTATCAGCCTTTGGACATTTGTCTATTGGCTACATTTTTCCCATAGGCAACTGAGCTTTGGCCTCGATCTTCTATCTGAACTAAGTCAAACAAAACCATGCAAGGCTTACTAACACATGACAAGAAATCTCTAGATGCTGACATTAAAAACAGAAAGAAATAAAACACTAAGAAAAATGCAGGGTAGGATATTTTCTGTATCACAGAACCTTAAAACGTCCTCTGATTTGATTTAAAACTGTGCGCTAGTTACTCATTCTAAAAGTGGTTTTTAATCATTAAGAGTGGAAAACCAAGTAAGGCTATGCCATAGACCTCTGACCAAAATCTTCTGTCAGAGAAAAAAATTAATACTAAAAAATAATCGCAGTTAAAAGGTACTACACAAATTATTTCTCCAGGTTACACTATCCAAGTCATCCTTAAAAAACGAAACAAAACAAAACAAAATCAAATCAAAGCACTGGAAAGGAACACAGTGGGTATGTGCACCTGATTCACAGTAGGTATGCAACTTGATTTCAGAGGCATTTTGTGTGATTAACTGCTCACATGCCTATTGCTGTACTGGGTTTAGCTTAGAAAGCCATCGCACAGCTGGGCCCAATGGCCCACGTTTGGAATCCCAGTACTTGGGAGGCTGAGACAGGAGGATCACAGGTTTGAAGCCAGTCTTGCAACTTAATGAGATCCTGTTTCAAAATAGAATAAAATAAAATAGGACTGGGGGTGTAGCTCGGGGGTAGAATGCCCCTGAGTTCAATCCCCAGAACCAAATCCCAACCAAAACAAAAGCCAAGCCAATCCAGGCAGCTAGCTGGAGCCTATTTCATGTTCCTAAAATTAAAAAAGAGGAGCCATCCATGATTTTTATTGGCCCTTTTATTTTTAGGTTATTTATTTATCACTTATTTGTTTATTTCAGTGCTGGGGATCGAACCCAGGGCCTTGTGCATGCTAAGAGAGTGCTCTACCACTGAGGTATATCCCAACTCCAAAGACTTTTTTCTTCCTCTTTTTAAACTTTGAAATCTTGTTTTCAAACTTTTACTTTTGCAAACCTAGTACTTTTGTTTTAGTAAAAACACAGTACTTGACTATTGCTGAAATCTAAACAAAAACATATTTCTGGTTATTGCGATATTTATAAAATCATATTTTTAAACATCTGTGACTGATGTTTTATAAAGTTACCAGCTTAAGTACTTGACAGATTAAGTCTCTTGGGAGCCAGTTTACACAATTCAGTTCCCATCCACTTCATCTTTTCCTTTGGGAAATGTGAGCCATTCAACTTCTTAAAACATACACATCAGGATCCAACCCAGTCCTAACTTTTATATACCACTGAACACACTGATCGCTGCTTCCAGTCTTTGAATGGTGTTTTCTAGAACACGGATCACTGCCTCAGCTCAGACTCCTTTGTATACTAAACACAAACCCAACTAACATATCCTCTGCCCTAAGGATCATCTAGCCTAGAGCTTGCCACAGAAATAAGATGGTAGGCGAGTAAGCTGCTGGCATGCACTAACAAGTTTATTTGCTGAGGGACTTGGCACTTTTGATATGTCACTGTGCATGGCAAATCTCTGAAAATTGGCCTCTGGGATTCAATGTACTAATTCTTGCAACTGATGTGAAGTATGAATCTGTTTTGCCCCACAGTATCTGGTAGAGTCACAATTTATAGACAAACTTCAGGAATCACTGATCTCTACAGATCCTAAGAAGTGAATATACTTGCATAGGACAAACAATTATATCCACAAATTTTAACTTTAAGCAGAAATGCATTAGAAATTCAACAAATTCTAAAGTGCCAGGCTAACAAGATGCCCTGCAAACTGACTGTAGAAATTGCGTATCAGTAGTTTCCAACTTTTTCATTTAAGGACTCCTTTGCACCCCGAATGTGAGAGCCTCAAAGAGTGCTTGTTTACAAGGCTTGTATTCATCTATGTTTACCGTATTTTAAAAATTGAGATATTTAAGAAACATTTATTGATTCCCTTAAAAATAACAATACTGAATTTATTGACTGAAATAAATTTGTATGCAAAACGTAAAGTTGCTTTCTAAAACAAAAACTACTGTGAGAAGACTGGTGCTGTTTTCGCATTTCTGCCAATCTCTTTATGTCTGGCTGCACAGAATGCTTGCTGCATTTCTGCTGCAATATGCTGCACCAACTGGAGTACCTGAAGACAGCCAGCCTCACTCAGATGCGCAGGTGGAAAGGAAGGAATACCTGAATAGCTTTTGTTTGGGGATCATTGTGGATCTTCCATGATACTCTATCAAAAGCAAAAGTGGTGCTTTCTTTTTTTTTTTTTTGGTATACCCCCAGCCCTATTTTTCATTGTTTATTTTTGAGTCTCACTAAGTTGTGGAGTGCCTCACTAGGTCGCTGACGCTGGCTGTGAACCCGGATCCTCCAGTCTCAGTCTCTGAAATGCTGGGATTACAAGCGTGTGCCACCACGCCCGGCTAAGTGGTGCTTTCTTAAAGGTCAGTTGCAATGCAGAATCCAAAAGCAAATCGGTGAACTTTTTGTACTCTTTCAGATTAAAATCCATGGGTCTATCTTGTACTTTGCATGGATCTTTCACCCATGTGTGATTCTGTAGCACTGTAAGTTAGTCAGGTGGAAAACAAGGTTCAGTGGGTTATGCAAATCTCCCAAAGCTTGGCCAGTTTTCAGGGTGTGATGTCAAAAATTACTTCTGTTACCATCTCCATTGATCTCCGAGAAGTCTTACACACGAGGAATCTCCCAGGGGCAAGTACAAGTTTTCCAAAGTTCCATTTTCACAGTTCAAATTTTGATTGGCCCTCAATACTGTCAGTTGTTCTCCTTAAAGTGACAAGTGAACTTTAACCATTTTCAAGAAAATATCTACCAAATACCCAAGACTAAGTGGCCGTAGTTTGGCCGTCAGTCAATCTTTCAGGTAAAAATGGCTTTCCATGAAAAACACTGCTGGTTCAGCTCAAACCGCAGTTGCTTCTCCTCAATCCAACCATCACACCTCAGTACACAGTTAAGAACATTCTCCATTTCCTTCCACAGAATGTTTAAGAGGTGTGCATTACAAGGGAGAAGATTTAATAAAATTAACCCAACTGCTTCGTCAAAGACATTCTTAAATGGGATGCAACACTTGTCCCTGAGAGTGCCTGGTGGTGGAGGACATGAGGACTCCGCGTGCCCGCCGGCCACTGCCTGTCCCCTCGTGACATGCCGCAGTCTACCTCCACAGCTGGTATACACCATCAATGCAAATGCCACCACTGTGAAAACGAGGAGTGACATTTTCATATTGTTATGATGTCAGTCTGGGTCTTATGAGCACCGAAAACAGTCTGCAGCCCTACCACCCAAATCCATGCTGTGCAAAACACTGTTCTACATGAACCAAAACAATTTTCTACAAGCAGGAGAAAATCTTTAAATGTGGTTACTGGCAGCCAGGCATGGTGGCACAAACCTGTAACTCTGGGTATATGGGAGGCTGAGACAGGAAGATCAGGTCACAGGTTCCAGGCCAGCCTTAGCAACTTAGCGAGACTCTGTCTCAAAATTAAAAAATAAATAAATAAAAAGGGCTCAGGGTATAGCTCAATGGTAGAGTGCCTTGGGGTTCAATTTCCAGTACTGTTTAAAAATATATTACTAGCAAGAATTGTAAATAGAGAAGGATCTTGGGGATTATGGTCCAATTCCCCATTTTTCAGAAGAAGAAACTGAGACCCATGCACGGGTTAAAGAGCTTGCCCAGGTTTATTACACAAGTCAGACAGGAGCCGTCAGCACTCTCTCCCTATTCGGCTGACCTAACACCTTGGACAGGCACAGTGGAGGGGCCTCACGAGCTACAGGAGACATGATCCCCTGATCCCAGCGGGCAATGCACTACCTGGCTCAAAGAACCAGGAGGAGGACGTGTCTTTCATATTGGAGTAAAAGTGATAAAACGAAGGAAGCTTTGGTTTCAGCTCCAACATGTGACAGGCGACACGTTACGATGAGAAGTTTCCTAGGCAGGTGGCACACCATGGCACCTCTTCTGCAGATGACTCTGCCAATCCAGCATGGAAGGCGTTTCCAATCAACGGGCACTCTCTGGTCCAGAGCCATCTCACCTCTGACTGGATTATGTTTTGGAAAACTTTTCCCCAACTTCCATACCAGCACTGCAGGCTACCAGCTTTTTTTCATCCTTCCCTTCAGCCTGCAGGAATGCTGGGTGGATGAAGAACAGCCTCTCTGCCTAGAATTTACACTGTGTCTAGAATTTACACTCGAGCATTCCAAGTGGGCTTCCCCCCACACGCGAAGCTCTTTACTATTTCTCTTGGAACGAAATCCCAGGCATACATATCATTAAAATCTCATCTTTTTTTATAATATAAGAGTCAAAATTCTTGGCGGTCACTGTCTGAGGTTCAGCTTTTTGTAGAATTTCTCTTGCTTTCCTAAAAGATTTCATATTCTGAATAATTTCTTTGGTCCATACACTGACTAAGGGAGTTCGCGTTGTGAGAAGGGGAGATGGTGAGACAAGAAATCACTTAATTAGAACCCAACTCCTCAGGCCGAGTTCTATCATCACTTAGCCATATCCTCCGATTAAGCTCTAACTTATAATCTTTTCACAAAATTATAAAGTCATGCCTCTTTAGCAAAGTTTTCTTGTGCTTGCCCTTGCCTTGTGCCTAAGTGTGAAGTTTCTCCTTTGAACTCTGCAAACATTCCTAGTCTTCTGCTCTCTGCCTTTGAGTAGAGAACTGCAACCACTCCCTCATGCTAGAGCTCCCAGAATCCTCTCAGTTAGACGGTACACACCGATTGTTCAACCTTAAGCAGCTGTGTGCACCTGCGGGGCTCTGAACAGGTGCCTCCTGAGTTTTGTGTCCCAGTCCCCTTGCCTGCCTCACACGGCCCCAGCCCCGACGCAAGGGACTATTCATCCTGGCCCTGGAGCCCTGGTCCTCCATGGACCGCCATCAGGAAGGCTGTGGTGGTCTGTCCTTGTCATTTCTACGTATCACCAGTCACACCTCCATTGTTGTCTCTTTAGTTTGTTTCAGTTTTTGTTTATTTGTTCGTTTTCAAGTAAAAAAAACGTAAACCAAAACCTGGCTTCTTATCCTCACTGGCAGTTCATCGGGCAACTGCCTTCCTTCTGGAAGGTGACCCACCACATTCAGGCAGACACTCTGGCTGTCCTGGCCGTGTTTACTGCTCCTTTACTTGGCTGGCTTTCCAGAGGAGGCCACTCCGCTGAGCTGCGGCCACGGGAGGAGCGGTGGGTCCCTGAAGTCTTGGAACAACTCGGGTCTGATGCAGGCAAATGAGGCCCTTCATGGCTTCTCCTTCCACTAGTTTTCAACGTGGCACCAAGAGACACAACTTTATGACCCAGGCCACTTGATCTGCTGTTTCTATGCAGAATGTATCAGAGTTTTTAACAACAAGTTCTCCAAAGAGCTATAGTTTTTAAATTCCAGGACTACGATTTTTTGGGTCTTTTCCAATTTAAATATTTCATTCCTTGGTATCTTTCCAAAAGGATTAATGTCAGATTACTACAGTGATACACACATATGCATGTTTATAGCAGCACAATACACAACAGCCAAATTATGGAACCAACCACGGTGTCCATCATCAATAGATGAATGGATTAAAAAAGTGGCATATACACACACAACAGAATTTTACTCTGCCAGAAAGAAGAACAAAATTGTGTCACTTGTAGGAAAATGGATGGAACCAGAGAATATACTGGATGGAACTAGGTAAGCCAGGCTCAGAGAGTATGTTTTCTCTCGCGTGTGAAGCTAGAGAGAAAACAGGAAACGAGAGAGATTTCAAATAAGTGAGCAGAGAGGATGTGTGGAGGGGAAGAGGAGAACTGATGAGGAAAACAGTTCAGATAATGCATGTCCAGATAGGAAGGAATCACCACCAATCTCGCCAACACGTGAGGCGGGGCGCAGGGTGGGATCGGGAGGGAAACCCCCAAGGGCTGTGCGCCTGGGTGTTCATATCACCTCAAACCTCACCAGGATGTGTAATCACAGTGCAGCAGTGAAAGTATAAAAATAACCTGCTTCTTGTCAAAATGGTGCAACGAACAGTCAGATGGCCGTGCATAAGCTAGGTGCAGTGGTGCTGGCCTGCAGGTGCAGCTGCAGGAGGAGGAGGAGAACTGGAGCTGAGAAGGTCACAGCAGCCTGGCAACAGGTGACAATCATGATGACGACAATGACAACAATGGCAGTGGTGGTGGTGGTACTAGAAAACACGGTCCTGACTAAATACCACCAGTGGCACTTCTGCGATCCGTACAGCTGAGCAGTCTGTGTTCTCACACTCCAAGTCAACAGCTCAGGGCTCAGAGCTCCAGCCCTCCGTGGCACAAGGTGCCCAGAAGGACTCACAGATCCGCTCTGTGTCCTCCGAACTCCCCAACCTTCTTCCGTTCTGGTTTCCCAGAGAGGACTCAGGGGAGGACTCTGAAGAAGAGCAGCTCCAGGTGCTTCTTCTAGCACATCTCACTCACCAGCAGAAGAAAAAGCTATCGGAGCCAGAGGTCTGAACGAGCGGAGCAGAAACATCAAGTTTGCTCTGGGCAGGAAACGCCGCTAGCGAGTCGGGAAGGAACGGCTTGTGTGGAGGCGCCAGAAGACAAAAGATAGCTGCAGCCCTAAAAAGCCAGACGGCCCTGCACTTCTGGAAAGTACCCCATGTTTATCGCTCCCCGCCCCTCAGAGCACGCGGTCAGCCGAGCCAACACACCCAGTCTACTGAGGACCCGCCGGGTGCAGGGCTCTGCGCTGTGTGCCGCCCTAGTTGTAAGTACGTGCGCAGGGCCTCCTCCCAGCTGCTTGGCTGCCGGTCTCCATGTATAGACTCTCTAGGGTGGAAAGTAGGGGCCTGGACAGAATAAGAATCTTCTAAAGGATTCGTTCTGTTGGTAGTAAGCCAATCCGTGCTGCCCATCCACCCTTATTTTATTTTGAAAAATGCTGACCCAGTACTCAAAGCATGCCAAGGACTGTTCAAAGTCACATCATAAATATTAACTCATTTAACTCTCATGACAAGCCTACAGGATAGATATTATCATTACCCTAATTTTGAGAGAAGGACTCTGAGGCACAGAGAGGCCAGGTGACCCTGCCCAACATCACAGCTAAGGTGGAGATTTAGGATCGGAACTCTGTAGCCTAACTCGTCTATATCTCCACTGAGCAAAACATTCAACAAAAGGGGTTGGGGCATCTATGTACCTATGTAACATGCCTTCCTGAGGGCAGCCACGCTACTTTAACAAAAGTCTCCACAGATTAAAAGAATATAACAACAAAAGGATACGGGGCACCTGGCTGCTGCAGCTCCGCACACAGCACCTCTCTGGTCTTGGGCTGATTCTGTGCACCCCGAAAGCTTTCTGCAAGGGAGCACACACCAGCAGCCCAAGATACCTCTCCCAGCGCAGGCAGATCTGTGCAGACCACACCACGCCATTAGCACGAGTACCCACTTACAGTCAAATCAATCATAGCTAAATAAAGTTAAGATTCAATCCCCTCAGTGGTCTCAGCTCCAGGACAAGGGCTCCACAGCCACATGGGGCTGGTGGCTACATACCGGACAGTACAAGGCCACTTCCACCATTACGGACCGCTCTACTGGCCCACACTGCTTAGACCCGAGTGTGGTTTCTTTTTATGCTTCAGTCTGAACACAGCTAGTGGTAGTTAAGTTCATCATTTTCTCCTATTATTACATTTTCTTTTTTTTTTTTTGTAGTACTGGGGGTTGAACCCAGGGGCATTCTACCTCCAAGCTACACCCCCAGCCCTATTTTTTATTCCTTATTTTGAAACACAGTCTCACTAAGTTGTGGAGGGCCTCACTAAGTAGCTGAGGCTGGCCACGAAACTGCGATCCTCCAGTTTCAGCTTCCCAAGTACTGGGATTACAAGCGAGTGCCACCATGCCTGGCTTACATTTCATTTTTTTTTTTTTGCGGTACTAGGGATTGAACTCAGGGGCCTTCTACCTCTGAGCTACACCCCCAGTCCTATTTTTTATTCTTTATTTTGAAACTGAGTCTCACCAAGTTGCAGAGTGCCTCACTAGGTAGCTGAGGCTGGCCGCGAACCGGGATCCTCCGGTCTCAGCCTCCCCAATGCTGGGATTACAAGCGTGCGCCACTACGCCCAGCTTACATTTCATTTCTTAATGAGGCAAATTTTTCCTCGAAAGCCCAGTTTCAAGGGGTAGAGTAGGTTATTTACAGCCAAGTGAATCCCTTGCTCTCTGATACCTGGAATAGCTTCTGTAATAGTGACTGAAAGCTCAAAATCGGTGAGGCAAAAGGCTTTCATGAGAAAGCACAACACACGGCAAAATCAATCTTGTCTACAGACTTCAGCTTCACGTGTTGGACGCTGACCCCTGGACGTGTGCTCCACTGGTCACAGGAGCTGGACAATGGAGCGTCGCTAAGTCCACACAAACTAAGATGCATATCAGGAAAAAACCTCAGGTGCACATATGGCGAATCAGAAACTTTCAGCCCTAAAAAAAGAGGCGCCACACGGAAACAGGTCAGCTACACAGGGAAGCAGAGAGGCCCAGGGAGAGCGGTGTCAGATTTCACAGAGTATTTTCTTACATCAATTTCTAGCGTCCTTAACCTCCATTACTAGGCTGCCTAAATAAATAATACTGCCATTCCATTTCATGTGGATTCACAAGAAGCAGAAAAGCCACACTTAAGATGTGAACAACTTAGCCACAAAGCACAAGTTCTAGAACATTCTCATAGCACAAGTTCTAGAACATTCTCATAGCTGAGGAATCTAAGCTCTAAAATTCTTCCAATTCCTCAATCTGAAGTCTAAAGAGTCCTAGAAAGACTACCCGCCAGTAGGAACTGCCTTGTTCTAACATAGGTCTTTCTTTGGAAAATTCTTCTCTGTGCCCACCTCCCCATTTCTTCTTCCCCCCTTAATGTCTACCCCTTTATTTTTAGTAACAAAATTGCGTGTACAACTTTTGAAGAAATTTTGGATGAGTGAGGCATTACTTACCAAGGAGGGCTTAGAGGAATGATTAATGTCTAGTCATTTTCTGTTATAAAAACCTTAAGCGCCTCAGAAGATGTAAATTAAAATAAGTGCAATAATAGTAATAATTATGTTACATACTTGTGACTTCTTGTAAGAAATCCAAACACGGCCGACTACTTCCTGAAATACTTATGGAAACAGCCAGTGGGGTCTGACCTTCATAGTTCCTTGTGTTCGTGTCCGCGCCATAGCTATATAACATTCGTGCACACAGCACGTCATCCCGAAGGGCAGACAGGTGCAAAGGAGTCTGGCCGTCTTCCAGGCGCCCCAGGTTCGTGTCTGCCCCTCGCTGAAGGAACATCCGGCAGTACGAGTGATTGCTCTTGATCACAGCGTAGCGCAGGAGGAAGCCGTTCTGGATGTCGATGTTGGCGCTGTGGTCCAGGAGGATCTTCACGCAGCTCGACCGCTCGCGGATGATGGCAAGCTGAAGCGGCGTCGTGCCTTTGTCGCTGAGTGGGTCGACCTCGGCCTTGAACTCCAGGAGGAGTCGGACAAACGAGTCCCTCCCGTAGTGAGCAGCCACGTGGAGGGGAGTCCAGCCGTCGTTGCTTTTGGCGTTGATGATGTCGCTCCTGTATTCGGACTCCAACATCAAGCGGGCGATCCGGGCCCGGCCGTGCATGGCGGCGTAATGCAGGGCGGTGAAGCCACCGATTAAGTCCTTGACCGTGGGATCAGCTGGGGTTGAAATCAAAACGTCAACATTAGCGGAAGACAGAACAGGGCCCTCTGCTGGAGCCGACGCTCGCACAGGAGTCAAGGGTCAAGCTCTATAAAGAACTTCAAGTACCTTTCCCCTTCGTCTAACTGAAGTCTAGTTTCAATGGAAAATAAAATTTTAGAAGAAAGTTTTCAACTGAGTTAGTGGGAAGAGAAGCACGTACAAAGCGTTTAAGTGGATATATACCAAGACCGAAGCTGAGGTCATCACATCCTCTCTGGGTGAGTGGAACCCACTGCCTCTGGCTACTCAACTCCCTCATCTCCGAGTTATTTCATGTTTCTTGTTTGGTTTGAATTTTTAAAAAATTTTCTCCTGCATGTCTTCTCAGTCTTAAAGAGAAGCATGTGTAGCAACATCTGCTGCTGTGAATTATGGATAGACTATGGTCTAGCAGACTGTTGTTTTAGGGTAGATGAGTTAAAAAATAAATAAAAAAAAAAGTTTTTCTGTGATCTGTAAAACATTCCAAAGCACGCAAGATATATGTTAAGTGATCTTGATAAATCATGTTTTCATAAAACATGACTGAATTCTTAGCTTTATAGGGTCTTATGAGCTTGTAAGAATCAAGTTCCGCATTATGTGAAAAACTCGGAGAGATTTCAGCACTGTATAAACGCTATTTTCTAAAACAGTTTAAAAACCTTGCCTAAATTGAATGATTTCTGGGAGGAAAAAATAAAAGAACAACAACAAGAATTTATCTGTGGGGCGACTCCTGAAGTCACAGACTTTTGTCCTCTCTTGGTCATAGACTTCTGCTTTCTCACTAAGGTAAAGGCCAGTTCTTTACAGTTGGAATCCCACTAGCATTCCTAAACACTGGGCAAAACAAACAGAAGAACAGTTTTCTCCGTACTGAGTAGGACACCTCCTATGAAGCCAGCAATTCAATGTAGAAGTTAAACTGGTCAGACCTAACTATGAGGATTAAAATGCTTTCTTCTTATAAAAGTCATCCTTAACTTGTAGTTTATAAAAGAAAAAAATCATTAGTGTTTTTCACACACAGGCAAAATGCCTCTAAAGTCATGTGATTAAATGCTCATGTATTGTTTAGTAAAATGTTATTTAGTTTTAGAATTTATTAGAACAGCTGGGTTCTCTTAGAAAAGTCTATGAGGCAGAAAATTGTATGTTAAAATATTAACAATACTGTGGGGAGTGAAAATTTTGGTTAAGGAGTTGGTAATAAAAACTATGAGAAGTAGCATTTTTTTAGGTAAACCCTATCATCTTAATTTCAAAAAAAATCAATACAAAGTGATAGCAGGAAATGGCAATATCACTTTTATCTGTTTGGAGAAAATGAGGGTATGGTATCTGCTTTAGTCTTAACTAAAAGGCAAATACACAGTTCCTATTTACTATGTGACTTTGAGAAGGCAGTCAAGAACATTTTAGCAAAGCATTTGCTGCCATCTACTGGTACGGCGGGAACATGACCCAGCAACATTTTATTTTGACAGGATGCTGACCTCTCAAATCATTACTCCAATGCGTTTCACATACCTTCCTTATATAAAGAAGACTAAGCAAAGACAGGCATGAAACCTAAAAGACCTCCTCCAATCCAAGTGGAACAATCAATCTCACCACAATGTCATTTCCGATCTATAGCCGGATAAGCAACGCTTTCTAGGTGTTCCCTCCTGGTGTGAGAGTACAATTTAAGAATACTTTCTTTCACTTCCCCATTTTCATTCACTGGAGGTACCTTAAAAGGTGCCAGCCAACACCTTTACTTGCATCCTAAACTTGTTCTAAATTAAAATGGTGTTACATGAAATTGCATTTATGGTTTCTACTTTAGGTCTTTTTAAGGATTCTACTTACATTTTGGTGCTATATTGAGCTAAGGAAAAAGAGATTAACAACACACAGCAATGATTTGCTTAGTCTCAGTCAAAACCATTCAACTAATCGATGCGGCCCATCAATTAATGGACACAACCTGGAACCCAGCACAGAACAAAGAGCAGTAGTGTACAAATGCATGAAATCTGCAGTCACTGACCAACCTCAAGAAATTAACAACAAAATGAGAAATCATAAGGCAAGTGAAGATGCAAACAAAACTTAATTTCAGAGTTAGTTCTAGCCAATACAGTAAGCCAACGCAATAAGAGAAGAAAAATATCTCCTTTGTAATAACAGAAACTACAGAACACCTAGAGAGAATTCATTAAGACATGTGTGAGGCACACGCAAAGTAAACTTCTTTCACTGACTTTAACTTACTCTATCTATGTCTGCTCAAATGTCCCTTTATCAAAAAGTCTTCCCTCAACACCGTCTAAAACAGCAACCCACCAAACTTACTTTGTCCCTTTAGCAAGTATTTTTCTTCCAGATAGGACTTATTTTATTTTACTTTTTTTGTGTGTGTTACGACGATTGAACCCAGGGGAGTTTTAACCCTGAGCCACATCTCCAACCCCAATTTTATTCTTTATTGTATTTATTTTTGTGGCACTGGGGATTGAACCCAGGGGATATTCTATCTACAAGCTATACTCCCAGCCCTATTTTATTTTGAAGCAGGTTCTCACTAAGTTGCTGAGTCTCCCTAAATTGCTGACACTGGCCTCGAACTTGCGATCCTCCTGTCTCAGGCTCCCAAGCGATGGGCTTACAGACCTGCGCCACCACACCCTGCTCAGATGGGACCTATTTTAAATAAACTGTAGCATAATCTCAACAAGTCCATTTAAATCTATCTAAAATTTTCATACATATATAAATAAAAGCAAGGGAACATGGCTTTGATTAATATGGTTTCTTTCTTTCCTAATGGCTTTATTGAATTGAAATAAAGCTGACTCATTTTAAGAGTAGAGACTGATAAGATCTGATAATTGCATACAATCATTACATAATCAGAAGCACAATCAAAATACAGAACCTTTCCACTGCCTCAAATGAAGTTCCTTCATGCCTCTTTACAGTCAGTTTCTTGTACAAACTCTGGGAGGCAAGCAAATCACTGATCAACAAAAACAAAGCTTCGTCTTTTCTGGAATTTCACATACAAGGAATCATGTCTAAACTTTTGTTTGGCTTATTTCACTTAGCGGTATTTTTTTCAGATTAATCCATGTTGTTGCATCAACAATTCATTCCTTTGTATTGCTGAATATTACTCCATAATGTGGATATACTCTTATCTGCAAGTAGACATGAATTATTTCCCACTTGAGGCCATTTGATTGATGTAAGTATGTGTGTGGATATATGTTTTCATTTCACTTGGGTAAAAATGTGGGAGAGAACTGCTGGGTTATATATTAAATGCACATTTAACTTTTGCAGTATCACAAAGGTATTGTTTTCTTCTAGAAATTTTGCACTTTGAACTCTTACATTTAGGTCCATGATCTACTGGTAGTTATTTTTTGTGTATGGTGTAAAGGTAAGGTCTGGGTTCATTATTTTCTATATAGCATGGTGGCACAACCCTGTAATCCCAGTACTTGGGAAGCTAAGACAGGAAGATCACAGCTACCAGGACATACTCAGCAATGCAGCAAGACTCTTAGCAACCTAACGAGACTCTGTCAAAACTCAAAATAGAAAGGGCTGGGGGTGTAGCTCGAAGACAGAATGCAGGAAGGAAGGAAAGAAGGAAGGAAGGAAGGAAGGAAGGAAGGAAGGAAGGAAGGAAGGAAGGAAGGACGGGAAGGGCCCAATTGTTAGTTTCTAAATGGCTGTATCATTTTACATTGACACTAGCAATAACATATGAGAGCCCCAGTTGTTTCACATCTAGGCATCATGAATAATTTTAATTTTACCCAATCTAGAGTATGAATCATGGCTTACTGTACTTTTTCATTTACATTTCCCAGATAAGAAGTGATGTTTAGCTTCTTCATATTCTTTTGTTTGTGAATCATTTGTTAACACCATTTACTAACTCTTATTGGAATGCCTCATTCATGAGTTATAAAAATTCTTTCTATGGCTTGGTACCTTTGCTGAAAATCAGTCTACCACAGAAGTGTAGGTCTACTTCCAAACCCAATTTTGTTCTATTGATCTGAAAATCTTTCCACATGCAAATACCAGACTGTCTTAGCTATTGTAACTTTTTAGTAAGTTTCAATAGTAGGTATTCTACTATCGAAGCTAGTAAGCACTCTAGCTTCTTTTAAATTATTTTGGCTAATACATTTTAGGACCAACTTGTCAATTTCTTCAAGCAAGCCGGCTGGAATCTGGATTGGAACTCCCTGACGACAGATGACCATGTCCTGGAAATGACCTAAACAATACTGATCCTTCTCAACAGTGAACCTGGACTTCTCATTTATTTAGGTCTTCTTTAATTTCCCTCAGCAATATTTCAGTGTATAGATTGTGTGCATCTTTCACTAAATTTATAGGTAAAAAATTTTAAGTTCTATTGTTATAAATATTAAGTTAAAATTTTATTTCCTAAATGTTAAGTAGTGAGAAATAAGTCACATTGAGTTTTGTAATACTGACCTGTATAATCTAGCTAAATTCATTTTAGTCCGAGTACATTTTGTACTCTGCAGATAGAAAACTGTATTTGTGCTTCTAATGGCTAGAACCTACATTAGAATGTTGAATAAAAATGGTAAAAGCATATACCCTTGCCCTGTTCCTGACCTTAGAAGGAAAGCATTCAGTAGGAGGAAAGCAATAGCTTTTCATAGAGACACTTCCATAGGTTTAGACATCACCATCGTCTTTTATTTCTGTAGTCTTCATTACACATGGGTATTTAATGTCATGCATTTTCTGTATCTATGGAAATGTCCATTTAGTATTTGTTTGTTATTCTATTAATATAGTAAACTAGTCACCCTATTGACTCCTACATGTTAAACTATAGGTTCCCAAACTTACGCGGCTTACCACCTCCCTTTCAGAAGAAAAGTTACTCAGCACCCCTGGAAATCTATCTTCTTTAAATGAATAAGCAGAAAGATGCAGGGACAAACTTGCGTTGTTTTGTTTCAGTGCCCTCTGGGGGCGGTACTGCCCTCTTTGGGAACCTGTGTGTTAAACAAACCTTGAGTTCCTGAGATAAATACTATTTGGCCATGAAATAATATCCTTAAAAAAAAAAAATACATTGGCTTGCTAGTATTTTGTAGATTTAGTTTTGTTTTGAGTAATGGGATTGAATCCAAGGGCATTCTACCTTCAAGCTACACCCCCAGCCCTTTTTATAATATTTAAAAATTTTGACACAGGGTCTTGCTAAGTTGCTGAGCATCTTAAGTTGCTGAGGCTGGCCTCAAACCTGTGATCTTCCTGCCTTAGCTTCCCCAGTACTGTGATTACAGGCACACCACTGCCCTCTGTTGCTGGTATTTTGTTAATGACTTTGTGTATATGCATGTGTGATGTGGGATTGATGCCTGGGCCTCATGAATGCTAAGTAAGCACTCTGCCATTGAGCCACATCCCAGCTCAAGACTTTTTGTATCTGTTCTCATGAAATATGTTGCTCTGTAATTTTCTTGTCTTCCACTGTCTTTGGCAATGCAAGCCTATACATGAAGTTAGGAAATGTTCCCTCTTCTACTTTCTCAAAGAATCTGTAAAGGATTATTTTTTCTTTCAATACTTGAAACAATTCAACAGAGAAGTCAGCTAGGCCTAACACTTTCTTCAGCTGAAATTCTAATTATGAATTAAATTTTTCAAATTGACGCTTAGCTATTAAACGGTTAAATGTTTTTCTTTGGTTAGGTTTTGACAATTTATGTCTTTCAAGGAATCTGTCCATTTCTTCCAAATGGCATAAAGGTGCTCATCCTATTTCTTCCCTTTTTGACATCTATAGGATCTATAGTAACATCTCTTTTTCCATTCTTGCACATGTCTATGTCTTTTCTCTTGTTTTCTTCATCAGCCTAGCTACACCATTATCCATTTTATCGATCTTTTCAAAGAAGAATCTTTTTTTCGTTCCTATCAGTTTCCTCTATCATCTGTCCAATTTCAATTCTACTGACTTGTTTTCTTCTTTATTATTTCACCCCTATTTTTACTTTGGGTTTAATTCTAGCAGTGTGTAGAAACTATGTGAATATAGCTACCTTTCCTTTCCCCTTTTCTGTGCTCTTATTTTCATACATGTTATATCTTTATACATTATAAACCCAATAATACTTTTATAAGTATTGTCTTATGCTACTATAGTCTTTTAAAAGAGATGAAATGAGAAAAACAAACGAACAAACACTTATATTATTTGTGGTAGAACCACTCAAAGGTAAAAAAATATAAATAGTACTCCCTAGTAACTACTATTGACTGATGACAGACTTCTATCAGTCTTACTTCTATACATTTCTTTAAAAATTATATGTAATTATAATCACACTAATTACTTAACCCATCTGTTTGTGTTTTAAATTACATGCAGTGGAGGTGACATTATTATAGAGGAAATATTTCCTGTTTAAAGGTTGTCTTTATGATGAATTACAGAATTTAATTTTCTTGCTAGTAAATCTTTAGTTTTGTTTTGAGTAATGGGATTGAATCCAAGGGCATTCTATCTTCAAGCTACACCCCCGGCCCTTTTTATAATATTTTAAAATTTTGACACAGGGTCTTGCTAAGTTGCTGAGCATCTTAAGTTGCTGAGGCTGGCCTCAAACCTGTGATCTTCCTGCCTTAGCTTCCCAAGTACTGTGATTACAGGCACACCACTGCCCTCTGTTGCTGGTATTTTGTTAATGACTTTGTGTATATGCATGTGTGATGCGGGGATTGATACCTAGGGCCTCATGCATGCTAAGTAATGCACCAAGACACGGTTTCTTCATGGTATTGTTTTGGAATGTCCAACATGGCCTCAGAATTTTTAGAAACATTGAAAATTAAAAAACAAAGATAATAATAATGGCTTCTTATACTTCCCACCTTTCTAACAGACTCTTCTTTCACAATTTCGGCAGCACACTAACCTGGTCAGAAAGATTACCAGGATTTGTACAGAGGTACTATTTTATGCACCCCACCTGTGTTGAAAATCGGAACATTTTTGGATGTTATAAAACCCTAAGTTTTCATCATTTTGAAGCAGATGTTTAACAGTAAGGTGACAAAATATTACTTCTCTGTGCAGGCCAATGTTTATGGCCTAATCCAGTGGCTCCTGAGCACTTGAACATGGTCGGTGTGCCTAAGGAACTGAATGTGTTTAATTTCACTGAAATGTATATAGGCTCCCAAGCTGTGGATGGCACAGGTTTTGAATAACCTAGAAAGAGAGTCTCATTTTTTTCCCTTTTGGAATACTGACAGTATCAGTTACTCAAATCAAACTTGCTTATTTTTTCATCAAAACTGGATTTCTCCCGTAGCAGCGCAGCTGTTCCCCACCAGGCCCCTCTGTGGGCACGACATTCCACCCAAGCCGGGTCATGGACAGCCTTCGAGCAGCCAGCTCTGTGCCATCACTCACTGGCCAGTCCACTACTGCACTGTATGGACTTAAAATCTGATCCTTTAATATACTTCGGGCAAACAATTTCTAGTTGTATGGGTGACTTGCATTAAACATCCATGTCCTGCATCTTAGGCTGGATCAATGAACTTTCCCCTGAGCCTCTGCTCACCTTTGCCCTTCAAGAAATGGCGTCTCTCTCTTCTTCCTGACCCTCAGGCCCAAAACCTCAGTAAATCTTGATTTCTTTCACTCCCCCATCGTGTCCCACCTGCTCTGCTTACCTTAGGTATCTGGGCTCTCCAGATGTGCTCACCTACTGTAACCACAGAACTATCTTGAATACAAATCGGCTTCTTCCATTCTCCATTAAATGTTCTGATCGCTCACCAATGTCCCTAAAATAATTTACTGGGTATGTTCCAATCATACTCAAGTTTTTTCAGTTCCTAAAGTTAAACATGCTACTTCTCTCCTTCAACGCTTTTCATTTATTGTCCTATTTGTTTGGTTAAATTCCATACCTGCATCCTTCCAGCCCTGCTATGCCTGCCTTACACATCCTTCAAGACCTCTACTCAAACTTGCTTTCTCTAGAAATCGTCCCTGCCACCCTGACTGAGCAGACAGCGAGGACCTTATTGTCCTGATGCTTAACTCACTCTGTTGAAATCGCCTTGTCTCCTTCCAGCACTACAGAATCACGGTTAAGACAAATCCCAGCTCCACTGTTACTAAGCTGAATGACCTTGGGCAAACTATTTATTCTTCTATGGCTGTTTTTCTGATTGATAACATTTATTATCCTCGGAGTTGTTGTGAAGAATGTGGATATATTAATCTTCTATGGCTGTTTTCCCATCGATAACATTATCCTCAGAGTTGTTGTGAAGAATGTGGCATATATTAAATGCTCAGTAAACACTGGCTATAAATCTACCCATCTACTGAACTACAAAATGCCAGGTGACTAGAACTATGTTGGCTTATTTCTGTATGTTGTTGCCTAACCCAGAGTCTGGCATACATTAGGTGCTCAATGAATATTTTCTAAAAAAATGAATGAGTAATTGATTTACAGGGGACTAAACAGCCAACTCATCGGAATTCTGTCTCTGTCTCTCTGTGTCTCTGTCTTTGTCTCTGTCTCTGTGTCTCTCTCTCTCTCTCTCTCTCTCTCTCTCACACACACACACACACACACACACACACACACACACACCAGGAAAAAAGAGAGAGGACAGGAGAGGGGAACAGAGAGAGAGGGAACAAAACATGAACTCTGGTTTCTTAGGCATTTTTTTCACTTGTTTTCCCGATGGTGATTTTGAAAAGAGCAGGTATGATGATTTCAGGCAACTTTCTAATCTCACCAGGCTAATCCATTTTCATACGATATTTTTCAACAAAAGAAAAAATAAGCCGGGCATGGTGGCACATGCTTGTAACCCCAGCATTTGGGAGGCTGAGACCGGAGGATCCGGGTTCGTGGCCAGCCTCAGCTACCTAGTGAGGCACTCCGCAACTTAGTGAGACCCTGTTTCAAAATAAAGAATAAAAAATAGGACTGGAGGTGTAGCTCGGAGGTAGGATTAGAATGCCCCTGAGTTCAATACCCAGTACCGCAAAAAAAAAAAAAGAAAAGAAAGAAAGAAAGAAAAGATTCGTCTTGTCTCTGTAACGCTGGGAAACATTTATCCTAGATAACCCATCACAGTTTTTTCTCTTTCTTATTGGGGGCCAAACATACGTAGGTTCTACCCTCATGAGGCTTCAGACATTGACTAGAAAGCTAAAGTAATTCATTATGCTGCGAAACGTGCCACAATAAAAAGGTCCAGAAGGTAGCATCACGTAACAGAAGGACAATGCCCTAGAGTGCACAGCTGCAACTTGCAACAGGGACACAAACAAGGTCTCATCTGACATGTCTAGATGCACAAAGGTTCCCCTGAGAGACTGGCAGGAGAGATGGGAGGGAGAAGCGGACACAAACCAGGGAAAGAGCCCTGAGCTCAGCCAATGCCCGAAGGGGAAGGGGTGGCCAACCAAAGCTGCAGCTGGACAGGTAAGAGGAGCCAGGCGCTGCCTGTCGATCCCAGGAAGGACTCGGGGCAGGATCCTCTGGAAATGGACACCATTGATGGATGTTGAAGAGGAATTCTTTAAATTTATTTCCATCTCTAACAGGCAAGGTGGGGACGAGGTGGGGTGAAGGAGACCCACCCCCCAGTCCTGGTGGGGAAAGAGGCTTCTCTAAGAGTGGGGCAGCACCTCCGTAGCGCCTCCGGTGGAAAGACGTGGCAGAATCGACAAGACGCAGCAACTGATCAAATCAGGAGCAAGGAAAATGGTGTTCATCACAGCTTCTAGATTTCTGGCATAGGTCCCAGGCTGTGGTGCCACTTACTGCGAAAGAACACAGTGGTGGCAGTGGCTTATTCTGCGCCAACAGGTCTGCGGGCCATGTGCAGAGAGGCTGAACAGACGGTTGGTCTAGGACCAAGCTAAGTACAGAACACGTCTAAGCATCATGTGAGGCCATGGGCGGATGGGAGGTTCCTCCCCTGTGAACTTTTCCAAACTCCTTCCTAATGTACGGGAAAATCATTCTCTGAATCTCTTATTCTATTAAGATAAAACATGCAGTATAAGAATAAATGAGCCGGGTGTGGTAGCACAGGCTATACTCCCAGTACTTGAGAAAGGAGGATCACAGGTTCGAGGCCAGCCTCAGCAACTTAGCAAGACCCTGTTTCAAAATAAAATATAAAAAAAGGGTTGGAGGTGCAGCTCAGAGGTAGAATGCCCCTGAGTTCAATCTCCACTACACACACATACACACACACACACACACACACACACACACACACACACACCACACACACTGGATAAAAGAAGAGCTTCTCCATAGCATTTGTGTTGTTCTAAAAAGACATCTAAACCTGTTACAGAGCAACAGTACTTAAAACAGTAGTACACTGACCCACGGACACTGTTACGGTCTGGATATAAAATGTCCACCAGAGAAGCCCATGTGTTAAGACGAGGCAGCCAGGCTCGGAGGTGGGCATGGCCTTGTCTACCTGTCCCTGGCCACCTTTTTCCTCCCTGTTCCAGCCACCATGGCTGAGAGCAGCTTTTCTCCACCAAAGGCCCAACTGCTGCAGTGTCTGCCTTGGATCCGGCCAGCCATGGACTGAACCGCCAAAACTGTGAGCCCAAATAAACCTTCCTTCCTCTAAGTTGTTCTTGTCATTTGGTCACAGTGACCAAAAAGCTGACGAAAACAGATACTAAATAAGAACTCAGAACCACACAGACATGAAAACCTTGTATCTGACCCAGCAGGGCACCACTATGAGGAAGGAATGAACAACCAAAGCTATTTTTATAGGAGAAAAAGGTGATTGGCCCTGCACACCTTCAATTATACCCCAAAACAATTCTGGATAGATTAACACCTAAATGCCACAAAACTTTCCAGAAGAAAATATAGGCAAATAATGACCCTCTGGTATTATGTATTTCCTAAACAAGACACAAAAGGCACAAACCATAAGGCAAAAGAAAAAAAAATGGGATAAAACTGGACTCAGTGGTAGAACACTTGCCTAGCATGCACAAGGCCCTGGGTTTGATCCCCAGGACCATAAAAAGAATGTGAAAAACTGGGAGAAGACTGTTGCAACATAAAACTAACGAAAGGGTATGTATATAAGTATTGTGTTTATGGTATATATACAACTACTACAAATTAATAAGGAAAAGACAGAAAGCCCAGTCTTTTTTTTTTTTTTTTTTCAGTACTGGAGATTGAACCCAGGGGCATTCTACTTCCACACTACACCCCCAGTCCTATTTTTCTTATTCTTTATTTTGAAACAGAGTCTCACTAAGTCACAGAGGGCCTCACTAAGTAGATGAGGCTGACTGGGAACCTATGTTCTCCTGTCTCAGCCTCCCAAGTATTGGGATTGCAAGTGTGTGCCACTACACCCAGCTGAAAGCCCAGGCTTATAATGTTTTGTTAATAATGTCAATTTTGGAAAAAAGAAAGAAAAAAAAAAGTCCAGCAAGGCACGCAGGGGAAGAGCAAGCCACCGGGCAGTACACCAAGCAGAACAGGCACTGTCTAGCTATCCTGCCCAGTCAATAAGGACAGAGCAATTACAACCTCTTTGGAAGACAATTTCTCAATACCCGTTAAAAAGCCTTCTTTTTTTTTGTTTCCTTTTAACTTGTCAAGTGTACTTCTAGGAATTATTCAAGACAGAAACACTCACATATGTAAAAAGATCAGTCAAGGGCACACTCTGTAATACTATTTCTAGCAGAAAAATGGAAACAATTTAAAGTGTCCAACAACAGGAGTAAAGCATAAATAAATTACATCCTCACAATGGAATGTGAGATAGAGGTGTATACCGACAAGCAATGATCACTAGGCTGTTGGGTGAAAAAACCAAGATACAGAAGAGAACATTAAAACAGGGGAGCAGGCTAATGGAAGAGGATGGAAAGATACTTCTGTATTTGTGCACAGGAAACCAAGGAAAGGGACAGCCTCTGGGGAGAAACTAAGGGAGTGGGGCTAGAGAGTAGCCACCTCCCGCTCACCCATCAGTCTACGTTACTTTTATTTTGATTTCTAGCCATGTATGTATTGCCTTCTCAAAAAGAGAAGAGTAAATCTGTGTGTATTAAAAACAGCACTCATGTACGGTTTCTCTAAAACTGACAGAGGTGACGGATGCCCAACTATGAATATAGTAAAAGCCACTGAATTGTACACTTTCAAATGAGTAAACTCTATGGGATGTGAATTTTAATCTATTATAAGTGTATGCACGCGCGCGCGCGCGTGTTGCTGGGGATGAAACCCAGGGTCTCACGCATGGCAGACACACATTGCACGCGTGTATACATACATACACCCACACACCTTTATATGTATACAAAGAGGACAGGATTTAGAAACTGTGGCCTATCATGGGGTTTCCTTTTTTTTCCCCTCCCACTATTGGTTTTTTGTTTTTTTTGAAAGAAGGTCTTTATGTTGCCCAGGCTGGCCTCAAACTCACAATTCTCCTACCTCAGCCTCCCTATTATCAGATTATATGCACATGCCACTATACTCAGTCCACCTTAATATTTATTAATAAAGGGTTTTTTTTTTTTTTTTTTTGTACTGGGGATTGAACCCAGAGGCATTCTATCTCCAAGTTACATCCCTAGCCCCATTTTATTTCTTATTTGGAAATAGGGTCTCACTAGGTTGCTGAAAGTCTCGTGAAGTTGCCGAGGCTGGATTTGAACCTGTACTGGAACACAGCCATACCCATTACATATCTGTGACTGCTTTCACTTTACAACAGCAAATCTCTGATGTCATAAATATCTTTAAGCCATGCAGCCAAGTAGAAAACAGCTGCTGCAGAATAGCAAGTCAACGTATCACTTCATGTTAAAAAAAACCGACATGCACAATACAACGCGGCGTAATTTCTTTGAGTATGTGCAAAAGTATTAGGACATGTCCTAGAAAGATCAGTACCAAGTCCAACTCGTGCCATGGCGCGTCTGGGCAGAGGCAGGCAGACGAGGCCAGGGGGCTGGTCAAAGGGGACCTGGGCTTCCCTTGTGACTTATTTGAAGAGGTGCCCTATTTGTGTAAAGGAGACAATATCCATGTATTTTCTGAATATTTGTACTTTTTCTTCTCAACTACTTTTTTGTAAAGTGAGGCTGTTGGAAACAGAAAGTAACAGGAGGAGGCAGAATAAAAAAATGTGACCTCCGATCTTGGTCTTCACTTTACTAGTAACTGCCAGAATGGTAAATGCTCTGCTCCTGTGCCCACCTTGTACGTTTTTTCAGATCTTTTTTTTTTTTTTTCCTGGCATTCCGCTTACATTCCCCTTCACTAACTTCAGAAGTGAGGTTTTTAAGCTGTAAGGTGAAATGACGCGGAAGATAACCAGAAAGTAGGCACAGGCCCACGGATTTCTGGGTCCTGTTGACAATCGACTATCTGAGGCCTGTAATTCCCATTCCAGGGCCCTGGGACAGGTGACTGCTCCTAGTCTCAGGTTCAGTTTCATCTTGCAATCCATCAGTCCATGTCCAGAGTCTTTGTATCATATGTTCACATAATTGACACAATCCTCAAGAGAGCCAGGAGACTTCTGACATTTTCGTGCACTTCAGAAGGCAAGTCAGTTTGGCAGCCTTATAACTAGCAAAGTGAATGCTGGGAATGAAACTAAGTCATTGCTATTGAGCAGCCTGGGGCCTAGAGCAGAACAGGTGTAAGCTGAGTCCCAGCCAAGCTGTTTTACACCATAACTATAGGGATAATGCAGGTATAAATGATAAACTATATATAATCCATCTTAAAAAAATGAAGCGGTTGAAATGCAGCAAGAGAGAAAAAGTAAATTGGTTTGAGACAATCATCAGTTAAAAAACTTTTGGAAATGGACAGTTTTTCGAAGGAAAAAACAAAATGCCAAATGTAGTTTCCATATACTTATAGAGAATTAGACCTCAGATAACAAGTCTTCTTGTAGGACACCTAGAAACTATATATAGATCTGGAAAAGGCAAGTGCTCTAAAACAAGGATAAAAAAAAAAGCAAGCCAGGCATGGTGGTGCATGCTTGTAATCTCAATACTTGGGAGGCTGAGACAGGAGGATCGCAGGTTTGAGGCTAGCCTCAGCAACTTAACAAAACCCTCTTTCAAAATAAAAAATAAAATTCAGCTGGGGATGTAGCTCGGAGGGAGAAAATGAGTTCAATCCCCACTACCACAAATAAATAATAATAATAATAATAACAACAACAACAACAATAATAATAGCAGCATCCAAAATAAAAGGAAAGATAAATTCAAAGTACAAGGTATCCTAAGGGCTAAGATGTTTAGAAGGAACCTGGGCTAGGGTCTCTTTGCTGGGGCAATTATCAACAGGGAAAGTTTGAGCAATTTTCTAATTGTAGATACCAGAACCATTTCTGTTTCTGAAGATAAAAGTCACTACACGATCCCAAGAAGAGTTGCTGCGTTGAAATAACTTGAGAAAACCTGGCTGTATATAGAAACTACATGTGCTGGGGGAGAAAAAACCATTCACCAAACTGATATTTTCAACTATCTGATTTTAAACAAAACTCAGTGTTTTTCATTCACAAAATTTTCACAAAGGAGAGAGAACAGGATGTTGAGTATTGACAAAAGAGGACTGAAAATTATACACACATCCACATGTTTGTGAGCACACAACATTTTAAATTAAACATGATTTCCAGTTTCTCCTTGGGGGAAAAGGTTCGCTTCTAGGAAACTCACCTCCGTGTTCTAGAAACACTCGAACGCATCTTTCCTTTCCCCTTGCTGCAGAGAAATGAAGCAGGGTCCAGCCATTAGCATCTCGGCCATTTGGAGAATAGCCTTGTTCCAGCATCTTCCGCACTGTGTGGACATCCCCAGCGGCCACAGCAGCCTGAATCTGCAACTCTTCCTGGAGCTCAGGGTTCCTCCGACAATGGTGGTGTAACATCCTAGCTGAGTCCGCTTTTCACAAAGGATTCATTAGGTCCCAGGGATCAGCCTTGCAGGGAAGGTAGGACACACGAAGTTTAGAAGGGAACATGTGCAGTGGCTAGTGAAACTGTGTCCATTAACTATCACAGAGCTGTTCCTTTGCTAAACTAATCTAAGTAGCAACAGCTCATACTATTGGCTACTATGTATCACCAAGACTCAATGTTTCAGTAATTTCACTAAAACTATAAAGGATCTCACCAGGCATAACCCCCCCCCCCCCCAACTCCTGGAACACAAAGTTTCTTCTGCAGCCTTTTTAAAGCTCAAAACAAACAACTTAAGGACATAACAGCTTTAATTTGGGCCAAATGGGAGGCGACACCAGGCAGCTAAGAAATCAGAACCACCACCCGGGCCAGGTCAGTACCTTTTTCAGGGGTTCTAATTTGTGTGGTGCACATGGAGGAGACTGAGGTTGCAAACTATTCAAGGATTCTATCACAGATCAGAAACAGTCAGTGGGGAATATCAAATGGACAAACCCTGTAATCTGAAGATGAAACACAATTCTGGGGAGTTAAAAAGAAAGGCTTTAGGCTGGTTCTCTAAAATAGTTGAATAATATCTAATTTTTAACCCATGGTTTGGGTTAGGAGAAGTGGGCTGGGCTTCAGTAAAATATCTGGATTATATCAATCTTCCTTTTGTCTACTTCTGTTTCTTTCTATAAGTGTCCTCCAGTTCAGGGTTTTGATGCCTGACTTACTACCCCTCTTTTTCTGCAACATCCTCTTTAATATTTTCCTAATTTCTATTTTCCAGAAGTTTATCCCGAATAGCAAAATCATATATTTTAAAATTCTAAGAAACTAAATAACCTGTTGGCTAACCACGATAAATTTTTTTTTAAAGGAAAAGCAATACCTCGAATTTCTATAATCTCTAGTAGTTCACAAAAGAAGTATGTACCCAAACCAATTATAAAATAAGATCTTCACACAAATAGGAAAAAAAGGTACAAATTAAATGGGGAAAGCTGGCATCTTATATGTGTGTAAAAAAAAATAGTTTTTAAGCTTGAAGCACATACAGAAACTTAGGTTCTAGCAAGCGTCTAGGAAGACATTTCAACTGGGCTAATTTGAAAGAATAGATTAGACTCCTCTCTTAATTAGTAGCTTCCATTTCTAAAAATAAAAATTAAAAATTATGTGATAAAGCCCTTTAAAGACATTTTGTTCTCATATGTGGGTTAGACATTTCAGGATAATCTTCAACCAATAAAAATTTACCTTGCAAAATTCATTGTTCTGGATTGTCCACAGGTAAATGAAGCCTAGCTCAGGTCAAACCATCATAGCTTAAGAGTACAAATATCTGATGTGGTTTTATACATAGAAAATTAAGTCATTACGTGGTTACAAGCATCACTAGTAAGTGATGTCATTTTAAAAATGTCAAGCTACTGCTACAAATAGCTGTTTCCTCAGAGAAAATCGAGAAATAAGAGGTTTCTTGACAATTTGTTCTCATTAATAAGCAAGATTCCCCCACCTCTTCAACTAGTTACTCCACTGAAATTAAACTCGTCAAGAAAACCAAAAGAGGTACATTCAGAAGAGGTTTTGGCTTATTTTCAGTGTTAAAGAGAATCTCTCGACCATCATTGGAAGGAATTAATGGGAAGTATATATGCTCAAAACGATCATCTTTAACAGAATGTTTCTAAGTAGAAAAACTATCTTGACACTTAAAGGAGTCTGCTCATGCAAGAAAATGATTCAAACAGTATCAAAACAAACCTGGATTTTCTTTCAGCAAATGTTGTATGTAGTATTACGTATTTATTTTTAATTCCGAATTTTTATTATTTTTTGGTGCTTAGGACTGAATCTAGGGTCTTGAGAATGCTAAGCACGTATTGTAACACTTTGCTTCCCCCCAACCCCCTATATTAGCTCATTTCAAGGAGAAAAGCAAAAGTTCAATGGGTTTCCTCCGAAGCAGCCCAGCTGCCCAGTGACCTGAGTCATCTTACCTTATGAAAGAGTGACCCTTCTCCTGGTGTGTGGATTGCCTAATAACCATTGTGCACATACAGCATTGTGGGGGGGAGGTTCAAAGGATGTCCAGGCTGCAGAGCAAAAAAGCCTTCCTGACCTAAAAACAAAAACAAAAAAACAAAACAAAAAAAGATCACAGGGAAATTCCTGAAAATAATAAAGAACCATAGCTGCCTTCATAGTCTACTTTTTTTTTTTTTTTTTTTTTTTTTTTCGGTACTGGGGATTGAACTCAGGGGCATTCTACCTCTGAGCTACACCCCCAGTCCTATTTTTTATTCTTTATTTTGAAACAGGGTCTCACTAAGTTGCGGAGTGCCTCACTAGGTAGCTGAGGCTGGCCTCAAACCCAGATCCTCCAGTCTCAGCCTCCCAAATGCTGGGATTACAAGCGTGTGCCACCATGCCCGGCCATCGTCTACTTTTTGATGAGCTGAGGTTTGGGCACTTTACAACAAATATACATGGAGAGAAAGAACCCGGGTCAGCTCTTGTTACTACAATACCCTCCAAGGTGATATCAGGTGGGACTTATTTTTGGGATTTCCCCCTCCCCAGGTGTAGGTTTTTGAAAAGGAGTAAGGACAACGAGGAACCACACATTTGGAAATTTGGATGCAAGCACAGATTCTTCTTTTCTCTCGATTGAGACTGTCTTTTCCGACTTGCTTCATTCAAATTATTGTAACGGGCAGCATCGGTTACCTGCAGCTCTTTCTGAGCAGGACAGAAAGGAGAGTATGTGTGCATGTGCTGAGTACAGTAGACGGCTACGCCCAAAGAGAATCTCTGGCAACTACAAGGTTTTGGTTTTTTGTTTGTTTTTGTTTTACAGTACTGGGGATTAAACCCAGGGGCATTCGGCCTCAGAGCTACACCCCCGGTTCTATTTTTTATTGTTTATTTTGAAACAGGGTCTCACTAATGTGCAGAGGGCCTCACTAAGTAGCTGAGGATGGCCTCGAACCCGGATCCTCAGGTCTCAGCCTCCCAAGTACTGGGATTTCAAGCATGCGCCACCAAGGTTATGTATTTAAATACTGTCCTTCCTACAGCTGAAAGGCATCGGATCAATAATGTTGTAATTGTTATTTGTTTATACACACACTAAAGTAGGTAAAACATGACAACAGCTTTGACAATTTCTCCATATGAATTCTGAAAAAATAAAAATTCCTGTACCTAGAGATCTTTCTCCATGTCAACTGAATCTGTAAATTCCATGAAGGTTAAGGACTCGCGCAAAGTGACTTCCACGCATCACAACAGAAATCACTCCAGGAGTTGTGTATTGGGAGAGCTGCTGCCCTTCCCGTGGAGGTAGGGGTGTCAAGTTCTCTATCACTCGGACCTTCAGATGACCAGAAGGACGGGCCACTTGGCAGCCTGACATGCTGCAGGACATGTGGCAGTTGTGGTGCTGCTGGCGGCACACTAGGATTTTCAAATTAGCATCGTCCATTTCTACTTTTTGCTCTTTTCACATCTTTTTCCTTGTCGAACTTCTCCACGGGAGACAAAGCCCGTTAACCTGCACTTGGAAATACAATGTAAAACTCTATACTACTGCTTTTAAACAAGTGAAGTTCTATACTACTGCTTCTAAACAAGTGAAGTAGACGTGATTGGAACCACTCCTACAAGCTGAAGTATAAATAATGCAGAACAATCTGTACAGAAATGGACAATTCTAAGGATGGGACAGAAAACACATAAGAAGAGCCTGGAGCATCCTCAAGGACCAGCAAGTAAGAAGGCGCTCAAGGGAACACAATGGGTGGAAAGTCAAGGGGCAAAGGAGCCAGCAGCAAGAGCTCTTGATGCTCAGACGGAGTGACTGGAGCAAGGAGAGTTTCCAAACAGTACGGAACCATAACCGGAAGTACAAAATAAGCATCGCTGAGTCCGTGTCAAAAGAAACAACTGACTGAATAACTGTAAGACAGAGAATCAAAACTTATATTCAAAGTTCCAAATAATTTGTGTAGATAGTCCCTCTTTGAGGAGGTGACAAATATGTATTAACGTAAGATGTTAATAGGAGAAACCGGCTGTGGGAACGCTGTACTGCCTTTGTAATTTTTCTAACCTCTGCTAAGAGAAAGTCTATCTTAAAAATATCAACCAGTATTTCCAATGACGAGCATCACATACTTCCCTATCTGACCTGCGGTCATTTTTGCATGAGTGACCGCAACATGTCAAAGGCGAACGGCACTGGCCCCCTTACTGGTAGGTGCATTCACCGGACCCTCTGCTGCCCAAGAGAACTGGAGGAGAGCCAGTGTGCGTTCCAGCCTGGGGGGATCCTCCTGGCTCTGCTGGCCTCCAACACCTGCCACCGTGACCTCGGAGGTGGGTGGGTATGATGGGAAGGTGGGGGCAAAGAGGAGCTAGTACGTATCAGTAATGTCAGGAAAGGGCTGGGTGTTAAAACATGAAATGGCTACGCTACTCCTCCCCACAAAGACACACAAACAGTAGTAACTTGTGCTACTTCAGTCAGACCAATCAATGTCCACCGAGTAGGAACCATGGGCTCAGCACGGTGCTAGGCCTTGGCCACAGGCAGGAGTCCTGAGGGGAATGTCAATAGAGGGCTCTGCAGACTTGGATTTTAAAAATCCTGGAAACTTTGGGACTATTTTTCTTTTTTCTGATAATATCAAACACTTTAATAGACATAGATTTAAAAAAAAAAAAAAAAAAAAGCACTCCCTGCACCTATCTAGCACGTCAATCTTTACAGGGAGAAAACGTGTAACACACACCATGCACACATGATTCCTGACAGTTGCGTCATTTTGAATAAGGAAGGACAAAGGCCAATTTTTTTTTTTTTAATACTGGGGATTGAACCTAGGGGCATTCTACAAGCTACACCCCTAGCCTTATTTTTGATTATTTTGAAACAGGGCCTCACTAAGTTGCGAAAGGCCTAAGTAGCTGAGGCTGGCCATGAACCTGCCATCTTCCTGTCTCAGCCCCCCAAGTATGGGGATTGCAATCGTGTGTCACCATGCCCGGTGAGGACGATGATTTATTTCCAAAATACCCCAACAGTTCAAAGCAGCAGACAAGTAATACATTTTCTCTTGGTGTTATTTTAGGAGAGCTGTATCTAATAGCATATAGCTACTCATGTATGTATAAACAAAGAGGGGAAAAAAAGACCACAGAACTTAAGCAAAAGCATCGTATCCATAGAAAAGTTGCCTATTAAAAACTGCCAAAGAAGTCCACAGGCGAGGAAGGAAAAAAGCCTATTTCCCCTTAGGGAGTTCAAATTTAAAAATCTGATAGCTCATGGAAGCTGCCTATAAAATAAAGGAATATAGCAAAGAAAGCAAGTTTCTAAATACTATATATTCAATGCAAGGCTGTGGTCTAAACAATGACCTGTAGACACGGGAACTACAGGTGGGATCCTCAGAAACCTCACTCCAAGTCTCAGAGTCAGAATAGAGCAAAAAGAGCCAGGCGTGGTGGCGCACGCTTGTAATCCTAGCATTCGGGAGGCTGAGACCGGAGGATCCGGGTTCGCGGCCAGCCTCAGCTACCTAGTGAGGTACTCCGCAACTTAGTGAGACTCGGTTTCAAAATAAAGAATAAAAAAATAGGGCTAGGGGTGTAGCTCGGAGGTAGAATGCCCCTGAGTTCAATCCCCAGTACCGCAAAAAAAAAAAAAAAAAGAATAAAGCAAAAAGTATACACACACTGAACTCTTTGGAATTATGTATCAAAATGAAGGCCTTCCCCTAATGTGTATCATTTTTATAGTGTTAGTAATGTGTTTAAATTGTACTCATTCATTTTTCTACCGTACATGGGGTCAAAAGAAAGTAATCTAGGCTTTCAAGTTTTCATACCATTGACCATATTAGAAACTATGAATGTAGGAATTAAGATCGATTACCATCTAACTTCCACTTAGATGCCAAGAGCACTTCATTTCCTCTAAACCAAACCTTCTTGCTTCCCACAGTTAAAAGAAAATCTATACTGATAGAATAGCGAAGTATAAAATAACCATAAAACCAAAGATATTTAAAACCAGTCCAAAATTACATAACCTGCACCAAATTTGAGCACGTTTCCTCAATTCCCTTTGGCAAAAATGACTAGACATTAATAGCCTTTTGCATATTATTTTCACTAAAAGTCCACGTATTTTGGTTAAGTGATACAAATTAGAACTATGCTTTATGATTTCACACAAACTAGAAGATGACAGCATGCTACTTAAAAAAAAAGAAAGAAGCATTTTCTGGCAGAGTAAACAAAGATATAGGCTGGTAAAGAAATAAAATCTGCTACTCTGAGGATACGGGCTCTCAGGAACAAAAAGTAATAAAAACCCACCAATGGCACACAAAACCTAAAAGGAAAGATGGATGCAGAAACACTACAAGGTCCAATTGACATGTACAACGTGACTGAGAAGCATGTTGACAAGCTCAATTTACATGATCAAGAGCCTGGGACCCCAAATAAAGCGGAGGTGTTATTTCAGTATCATTTGACGTGGCATAGTGTTTGTGTTCCTAAGGAAGTAAGGGTATTCCTATTCCCTCCAGATTACTGGGCCTCCAAGTAACACATGCATGACTTATCTAGGACTCACATAAGTTTCGACAGAAAACCCAGTAATTTTCACAAAGTGCAACTGGGGCGACAAAGGAAATTTTAGAATTCACCTGCCCAGACCTAACTCAAAGCTTAAATCACAAGTATAAACGATGTCTGTGGCCTTGTCAATATTATTGTTACATTTATACCAATACAATCTTGGCAGCCTCATATGTCAGTGCCCAGAAGTTTGCATGAAAGGAGATAGCATTATACACAGGGACCACATTTAATTGAGAATGAAAGGAAAGGCTAAAAGCCAGGTATTAGATATAACATAAACTATAACTGACTTTAGACTTTTTAGGGGTGGTGTATACCTCTATTGTACCAAGGTTAAATGTGAACAAAATAGATATTATGTGTCATAATATTAAATAATTGTGAATATAAAGTACTGGTCATCGTATTCTAAAGATACGCCACTGAATAGCTTTAATTAAAATCAACTATTCTCCCTATGTGATTATAAATATATATTTGTGCCAGGTGTGGTGGCACATACCTGTAATCCCAGTGCTTGGGAGACTGAGACAGGAGGATCACAGGTTTACGGCCTGCCTCAGCAACTTAGGGAGGCCTTCTACCACTTAGTAAGATGCCGTTTCAAAATTAAAGTAAAATAAGGCTGGGGGTATAGCTCCGAGGTAGAACACCCCTGGGCTAAATCCCCAGAACCACAAATAAAGTAAATCTGTATTTATAAGCAAATAAATCAGATGAGTTTTTTTCAAAATGATGGGACTGGCAACAGAATTAACACAAAGCTGACTGACACACTGAAAAAAAAATTACTTAACTGGCCATGTTAGTAAGCAAATACCCAAATTAAATATTTTAAGTTTTTGGCATAACCTATACCAGATACTCTCAGTCATGTTGATATTAACAACATAACAGAGGCTAACCATGTATATATATTCCCTAATCTTAGAAAAACCACTAAGAGCTGAGCAGATCCATGAAGTGATTTAAGCAATGAGAATGAACAGGCTGGCACCCAGGGGAAAGCAATGTCCTCTGACAGGCTTGACTAGCTACAGACTTGCCTCCCTTGCCATCTCAGGTGTAAAAACCCCTCAGAACTGACACATCCTTGGGTTCAATCTAAAGCACAAAAAATACTTCACTGAGAAGGCTTGAAGAGAAAATACTTTATTCTGAGATTTAAAACACACCTCAAATATTTTGGCATTTTTTAGTCTAAAGTAAGCATTAAGCATCTTCTTGGTGACTTCCATTTAAATGATTAAAAACTAGCCAAGTACTTTTGAGGCTGAGTAAGGAGGATCACAGGATTGAGACCAGCACACCGAAATTTAGTGTGACCCTGTTTCAAAAATTTTTAAAAGGGGTGGGGGGAGGGCTGAGGATGTAGCTCAGAGGTAGAATGCCCCTGGGTTCAGTCCCCAGTACTACACACACACAAAAAAAATTTTAATTAAAAACTAGCTTTTTAAGTTTATAGATTTCACTGAAATGGTCAATTACTCTTGATTCGTATACAGACATAAAAAGGCCACCCTAAATTTTTACCATGTAACAGTCACTGATCAATGCTGATTCTAAATCCTACTCAGAAAAGACTCTCCCTTTAATGTCCAAGAATAGGCAAACACACAGGTCCCCTTAAAAGCATCTTTAGCCAAATCTTAAGAATTAGTAGAATCAGTAAAGATGTTCTTTTCTTTCTGTGGAAGGCAGAAAGTCAGTGGAACAGAGTAAACCAAAAATCTTGTTATTTTAAGTATACTTTTGTACCAAAAAAATCCCTGAATAATCTGAGATATTAAAATAAGTCCGAGGTTAACAAATCACTTTATACTAGCTGGCCCTGGTACCGCACACCTGTAATCCCAGGACGTAGGAGGCCAAGACAGAAGGATCACAGGTTTGAAGCCACCTCAGCAACTTGGTGAGGCCCTCAGCAACTTAGTGAAACCTTGTTTCGAAATAAAAAATAAAATAGGGCTGAGGATGTAATTCAGAGGTAGACCACCCCTTGGGTTCAATGCCCAGTAACACAAAAAGGAAAAAAGTCACTTTATACTTGGCTAATTTCTGAATTAACATTTGTATAATTTCTGTGCTCACATCCCCTCTTTAAAAATATCACTCATGTCCTAAACTTACCTTTAGCCCATTTGCAAGATGCAGCAATAAAACAGGCACAGAAATGTGACCACATGATTGAAATGCTTAAACTTCAACGTAGCAAATATTCTCTATGGGTTTCAAAATGAGAAAACTTACCTATGAAGAGGAGCAAAATTAAGCCCCAGATATCTAAATATCAAAACATTCCTTCATTTTTAATTTCCTGTCAGATGATAGTTAACAAGATACTGTGTAAATTTTTACAAGTTCATCTAGAATACCTGGGATGTAACAATTATTACTTACATCTCTTTACAACAATTTTAGTATCTATCCACATTTGTCACACACAAAAGCCCAAAGAGCTATGATACATAGGTGTTTCCGGGGATAATCCTGTTTTCACACTGTTTATACTCTCAAAGTATATATATATATTCACTTATAACTAAGAAAAACCAAATTACTGTCTGAAACTCATAAATTTCAAGCCATTAATTTACCTTTCCCTCCCAAACCATTGTCTCAGTGGTAATGCAAAAGAGTTTCTGATGGAGGTAGAGAAAATATGATAGGAGTGGGGGGGGTAGTAAATTGTGGTTTAATTAAAAAGCAGAGTCATTCAGAATTAACAAGCAATTAACATGAAATTGAGGAATTCCTATGAGACTCCGGAAGGTGGGAGGGCTACAAAAAGGTCTCAAAGCCTCAGAGCAGAGTAAATGGCACTGTGTACCAAGCGAGAATGCAAAACACGGAAACACACCGCACCGAGAGTAAGAGTTGGAAAAGGCGTTCCTGGGGTGGAGAAGTTACTAAAATGTTAAGGATCAGGCACGGACAGGGCTTTTGCTTTTGCTAGGAAACTGGGGTCTAGGAAAGGGTGCAATCCCAGGCAACCACCCTGAAAATAAAGCACTGCTTAATGAGGTAGGGGCCCAGAATAAACAATGGGGGAGGGGAGGGCCGGCTCATTACCTTTATAGAAGATGCTGGTCAGAGGCACTCTGCCTGCTGCTTCTCCGGTGGGTGGGCAGACCCCTTCCTGCTTTCTAGTGTCCTCCTGCTAGCTCAGACCTGGAAAACAGAAACCAGTGAGTGATGCAGTGCCCCAGGGGCGAGGAGGAGCGGGCTCTGGGGAGGAAGGAGCAAAGGCAAGGCTGGAGAGTAGCAAGGGCAGGCAGGCAGGGGGAGCGAGTCTCCTCCTTCCCACTTCCTCGCCCCCTAGGCAGCCCCCTTCCCCCTTGGGGAGGCGACGGACTTTACCTGTCTCCTCAGCTATTGCTCCTCTTCCTCCTTTCCGCCTCCTCCACACTCACCAACTTCTCCATTGAAGAAACACCCCAAGCAGGGCCGGACACGGGTGTTCCCAATCCTCCTCGGTGCTTCACGGCCCCAGCCCGGAGAGCATCCAGACAGCCGAACAGGCTGGGGGTGGTGGTCCTGGCCGCCGAGCAGCCTCGGGGCAGGGGTACAGGGAGGAAGTCCCGGCTCGGGTGTGGGGGGGGGGCAGTCCTGGTCCAGGGGCTCGGAACAGGGGGCTACCGCGCTCCGGGCCGGAGGCTTCCAGCTACGGAGGGACTCAGGAGGTCTGGGGACAGCAAGATCCCAGTTCGTCCAGGGTCCGAAGTGACAGCAGCTGGATCTCCGGACAGGGGGCTTTCGGGATGCACTTTGCACTGGGCCACCCCCGCCCCCTCCCTTCAGCACTTTGGGGTCACTGGGAAGGGACCAATCCTTCAGCAACCAATCAGCGGCCGCCCTGGAGCCTGAGCCCGGAGCCGTAAACCAGGTTCGGGATGGGTGGGGGCGGGGGAGTGGGCGCGACTTGGTTGGCTGCTGGCTTCCTTCTCTCCTCCTTACCCCGGTTGCCCCCGCCCCCTGCCTGCCGTAAAGCCGCCCGCGGATTCGCGACAGTTGGAGGGGGCGTGTCGACCGGGGCTGGGCCTCGCCTCTGATTGGTCCTCCTCGCTTCCCCTCGGGTTCCCCGCCGCGGCTTCCCAGGTTCCGCCCCTGGCAGAGGGACTCAAAGCGGTTGCTAAGAGACGCTGTAGGGCGAGTGGGGCCTCTGCGCATGCGCGGGGAGGGGCGCGGTCACGCTTTCCGCGAACTACGGTGGCTCGGAAGGGGCAGATGTGGACGCGAAGGGAGGTGCGGCGGCAGAGTGGCCTGAGCCAGCTCCCGGGCAGGTAACCCTACGCGTTTGACGAACTGGGCGGCAGCAGCGGCGAGTGTGCTAACGTTTGAGGGGCTGGAACCCGGGCTGGGGAGGCAGTACAGTCTCCAGGAAGCGAGAAGAAGGTGGCTGTGTCCCACCACCTTGCCTCAGCTCTTCTTAGACGCGAATGTCTGGTCTTTGGTGAGTCTGTAGGTCTCTGAGACCCGGTTAGCTACCAGGCTAGGGACGAGGAAGAGGCCACTGTATTGGAGATCTCGGCGCCGGCTCAGGGACTCTCTTGCAAGGACAGCGATCCTCAAGGATTCCTGTGAATGAAGGGAACCGGAGACTGGGAGATGGGCGGATTAAAAAAGCGTTTAGTAAATGCACCTTTTTATTTATTTAGCAAGTGTGTACTGCCAGGGACTCTTCTGGTCGGGGAGAGAACAGTGATCGAGAGAAATGCATTCGCTTTCATTTTATCAAGAGAGACAGACACAAAATGATCAGGAGTAGTCTCTGCAAAGAAAATCAAGGAAAACGGTGAGATCGAGTTTGGCAAGGACGTAATGGACTGTTTTAGGTTGTCAGGAAAGGTCTCTGAGAGAGCGGCATTTAAGCAGCAATCTGACAAAGAGCTGAGCATGCCAAGATCTGGGGGAAGAAATGTGCAGGTAGAATGAGAAAGTACAAAGCCCCCGATGCTGGAATAAGCTTTGCTGTTACAGGAACCGAAGAACGAAGCTGCCATAGCCCAAGCAGAGTGAGTAAAGGGGAGAACGATCCTTGATGGAGATGAGGGTGTTTGCCGTGTGATCCCAGTACCTGCGAGGCTGAGGTGTGAGGCCAGCCTCAGCAACCTAACAAGACCCTGTTTCAAAGTTAAAGAGAATGAAAAGGGCCAGGGGTGTAGCTTGGAGGTAGGATTCCTCTGGGTTCAATCTCTAATACCAAAAAGAAAAAGATTAGGCGGTCTGGGGCAGGCTGCAGATCTTGCCAGACCTTATATGGGTGGTAGGGGAATTCTAGTCTCTTGTTTATGTTTGAAAAGGTCATTGGCTACTCAGTAGAGAAGACTGTAACAGGGGGCTGGGTTACTGCTGTTGTGGTTTCCCAGGCAAGAGATGATGGTGTCTCAGGCCAAGGTCACCCAATAGGTCAGATGTTTGACCACCACCAGTGTCCTTAAGAAGAAAAAAAAAAGTTCTACTTTATTTATTTATTTATTTACAGTACTGGGGATGGCACCCAGGGGCATTCTATCTCTGAGCCACACCCCCAGCCCTATTTTATTCTTTATTTTGAAACGGGGTCTTACTAAGTTGCAGAGGGCCTTACTAAGTTGCTGAGGCTGGCCAGGAACCTGCGATCCTCCTGTCTCAGCCTTCCAAGTACAGGGATTATAAGCTTATACCACCCCGCCTGATCGCCCTGCTTTATTGAAGGAAATGTTTTAATATAGCAACCACGTTTTTTTTTTTTTTTTTTTTTTTTGCGGTACTAGGGATTGAACTCAGGGGCGTTCTACCTCCAAGCCATACCCCCAGCCCTATTTTTTATTCTTTATTTTGAAACTGGGTCTCACTAAGTTGCAGAGAGCCTCACTAGGTAGCTGAGGCTGGCCGCAAACCCAGATCCTCTGGTCTCAGCCTCCTGAATGCTGGGATTACAAGCGTGCGCCACCACACCTGGCCTTAGCAACCACATTTATGTAACAAAATATATTAAGATATTTTGTGACAGGTGAGGGTCATACGCATTGATTTTGCCCCTTACTATTTTCTCCTACGCTCGTTCATTAATTCAAGAATACTTGTTTGGCTGGGCATGGTGGCACACACCTGTAATCCCAGTACTTGAGAAGCTGAGACAGGAGAATCACAGATTTGAAGCCAGCAGCCTCAGCAACTTAGCCAGGTTCTTAGCAACTTAGCAAGACCCTGTTTCCAAATTTAAAAAAAATCTTTGGCACCTGCCACAGGAGCTCCCTACGTGCTTATCTGGGCAACTGGGCTCAGCTCTGCCCATGAGATGATCGAGTGTGGGGGAAGCAGAGGGCAGGTGAGGACAACGCAGTGAGATAAATGCTGCAGTATGAACTGAAGGGGCATTTGGCAGGGCGGCCTGAGCCTTATACAAGTCTCTCTGAGACTCGTGGTTTCCAAGTTGAAGTTTGAGGGCAAGTAAGAAAAGGTTGAGTATGACTTAGTGAGAAAGGGTGGGCTATATGAACCCTGGGAATCTAAACCGCACCGAGCTTCCAAGGACCTCAGACAAGAGCTGAAGCTTAGTGTATGGGCGCAGAAGCAGAAGAACCTAATAGTCAGATCTCCGAGGGCCTGCAAGGCCATCATCCTTGGACTTTATCTTAAGGAATGTAGAAACATTTTCCAGAAGGACTTGGATGTGGGGTGGGCCAAGATACAACCCCTTAGGGAGGAAGCTGTTGCCCTTGTCCGGGGTAGAAGAAGTAAATGCAGGGGTGTCAGGATGGAGAATCTGGATGAGGAAGGGGCCAAAGATGCCCAGGCTTCTAGCCGTCGACTGACCTGGGGAGTGTGGGAGGAAGCAGGTTTGAGGGGAGACAGGATGAGGTGAGTTGTGCTGGCGGTACCTGTGACACCTTCAAGAGACGTTTAGAATCTGAGTACGGTATCGCTGGTTGCGACTTACCATGGTTTTACTGTAGATGTTCAGTAGAAACTGCTTTGAATTTTGAATTTGATCTTTTCCTGGGCTAAAGATGCAATTCAGTACTCTCTCAGTACTGGTCAGTGGGAGCAAGCTACAGCTCCTGGTCAGCCACAGAATCACCAGGGGAAAGAGCCTATGCTCTATAGCATACTGCATTGCCAGTGGTTTATTTTGCATTTTATTTTTTAATATCCCAGCATATCTACAAAATCCCCATCTGGGTCTCCTGTACTCGTGTAATCATTCTGTTTTTCACTTTTAGTACAGTAATACATTAGTTATTCAGTACCTCGTTTTAAAATGGGCTTTGTGTTAGATCATTTTGCCCAACTATAGGCTCATGTAAGGGTTTTGCATATGTTTAAAGTAGGCCAGGCTAAGCTGTGATGTTCAGTAGGGGTTAGATGTATTAAATGCATTTTCAAGAAGCATCTGTATAGAGCCCAGAAAAAGAGCTATGTCCTAACTGTGGAGGCAATAACTAAAGACACTGAAAGTCCATTTGTTCTAAATGTAGAGAGGATCGAACACTTAAAAGATCCAACATTTAAGAGATTAGCAGAGAACAGGATCCAGCAAGGCTGACTTCAGAAGGACCCTCCAGAGAGAGAGAGAGAGGGACTTTCAATAGAGATTGATTTGGCAAGGATTAAGGTGTATTTAGAAAAAGAAAAGTATTTTTAATGAAAAAAATGCACATTATTATCTGTATGAACAGACCTATTTCTCCTGTAAGGAAATTATCTCTGTGGCCAGGAATTCCAAATGAAATTGTAAGTGGAAAAAACAGTTTTGTAAGGAGAAGAGAATTAAGTGGTGCACCCCAGTGGGGCATGGTGATGCACACTTGTCATCCCAGGACTTGGAGGCTGAGACAGGAGGATCACGGGCTCAAGACCAGCCTCTGCAATTTAGTAAGGCCCTCAGTGACTTAGGGACATCGATTTAAAATAAAAAATAAACTTGGGCTGGGGGTGTAGCTCAGAAGTAGAATGCCCCTGGGTTAAATCCCCAGCACCAAAAATACCAAAATAAATAAGGTCTGAACCCTCATGTATAGTAGAGAAGATTAATGATTAAATTAATGCCACACATCTGGTGAGCCCCAAAGATTTCTTTTAAAAGTTTTTAGAAAATGCAAATTCTTAGAACATCTTTACTAACCATTTGCTTAGATTAGAAAATATGAAAGTTTTATTTCAGTGAGAGCCAGGTTGCATGTCATTTGAGAAATTTTTCATCATTTCTGGTTGTTTCTTGAAATTAAATCCATCTAGAAAATATAGTTGTGTAATTATATATTCAAAAGAACAGTTGCCAAACTCTGCAAGCAATTCCAAAAGAGAAATTTCAACAGGAATCTGAAACAATGATATTCTACTTACAATAAGGTAACTCTCCCTTAAAAAAAAAAAAAAAAACTTTTTAATTTTTAATCCTATGTTCTTCTCAAACATATTTTATAATTCCAAATCTATACATTTTCCCCTCCTTAAAATAGATAGTTGAAGTATAATTAGACACTATTTTGATTCTAATGGAGTAATTAGAATACCATTTATAATGAACTGGTATTAAATTTGAGTAGATTTTGTTCTTTAAACTCTACCATGATTTCTTCCTGAATTATTTTTAAAACAAAATAATATCCTAGAAAGTTTGGAAAACAGTTCGAATATCTCATTTTTAATCTTTGTTGAGATAGAGTCTCCCTATGTTATCCAGACTGAACAGGAACATGACATCCTCCTGCCTCAGCCTGCTAAGTACCCGGCCCACCTTTATTTGTGTGCATTACTTTTTAAATATATTTTACAGGGTCAAAAATATTCGTGCTGTGAATTTCTGGACTCAATCTGTATGTTCTGCCTAAAGTAATTCCCCAGGAAGTCCTTCCTAAGAACTTGAACTTTGTCTTCAGTACTCTTCAGATTATGGACTCTCGCAATTGCAAGAGGCTTTAGGAATTATCTAGCCCAGTGATTTTCAAATTATCCTAACAGTAGTACTCCGGTGCATAGGAGGCCGTTGTTTTGCACAAAGCGGCTGCACCAGGCGCTGTAACAGACCAGACCAAGCTGCAATGGAGTCACTTGTGTTAGATACCAGTAATTAAGCTGAACTCTGAAATAGGCCAGTTTTCCAAAATGCAAGTAAACGAAACAGGAGATTCACAGCAACAAATCTGAAGGGGCCCAGTGTGCTTTAGCTAGCATTATAAGGATGCCCCCTCTATTGTATAAGAAAAGTAACACAGATTGAACCCCAGGACTTTGAATACATTCAATCTGGTTTTTGTTTTCTGCCAATAAAGCCTACCTCCGCTGAAAACGCATTTGAAAAAATCCAACATCTATTCATGTAAAAAAAACACTGCAGAAAATCGGAATAGAAGGAGCGTACCTCAACCTCATTCAGGCAGTATACAATGAACCCAAAGCCAGCGGCATATTAAATAGGGGAAAACTGCAGGGAATTTCCTTTAAAATCAGGAACAAGACAAGGATGCCTGCTATCACCACCCCTTTTCACTATAAGTCCTTGAGACTCTTGCTAGATCAATTAGACAAGAGAAGGGTATCAAAGGGACTCAAATAGGAAAAGAAAAATTAAAATTATATTTGCAGATAACATGTTCCCATATTTAGAAGACCCAAAAAACTCAACCAAAAGGCTTCTAGAGCTGATTAACAAATTTAGCAAAGTAACGGGATACAAAATCAACCTAGAAAAATCAGTAGCTTTTCTATATGCCGACCATGAATCCACTGAGAAAGAAATCCAGAAAACAATTTCGTTCACAATACCCTCAAAACCAGTAAAATACCTAGGAATAAACCTAGCCAAGGAGGTAAAAGACCTCTACAATGAAAATTATAACATACTGAAAAAAGAAATTTAAGATCTTAGAGGATGGAAAGATCTCCCTTGCTCTTAGATAGGGAGAATAAATATTATCAAAATGGCCATACGTGATCTATAGAATCAATGTAATCCCTATCAAAGCTCACCTCTGCTGTTCAGCTCGTCGAAACACCTTTTCTAAATCTTTAGTTGAGATGCAACCCAATTTGTGGATCCTTAATAGAAATCTATTAAGGGCCAGACATGGAGGTGCACACCTGTGATCTCACCTACTCGGGAGGCTGAGGCAGGAAGATTGCAAGTTTGAGACCAACCTGCGCAATCAAGTGAGACCCTGTCTCAGAACAAAATAGAAAAAGGACAGGACATGCAGCTCAGTGGAAGAGCACTTACCCAGCATGTGCAAGGCTGTGGGTTCAATCTCCAGTACCGTGCACACACACACACAGGCACGTACACACAAAATGCCTATGGGATCTAAATTTGCTGAAGTTTTATTTAACAGTTTGAATGTAATTTATAAGTTCAGCTTGATAACATTTACTCTACAGAATCAAGCAGTTTCAAACTTCAAAAAGAACTCAAGAGGAAGAGAGAAAGAAATGAGTAAGTGTGTAACTAGTTATGGAAAACACAGGGTCTTGCAGCAGCCTCAGCACCCGCACAGCTCCCTCAGCGTATTTGCTAAATGTGCTTCCTCTGAAGGAGGAGGGTGGAAGGGCCTCTTGGTGAGGGGCCTGCCACCCAGCTGTCTCCTGTTGTCAGCTCTTCCATATTTCTGGCCATTTGTTTTTCACTTGAAGTCCTACTGGGCCCGGGATATAGTGCAATGGTAGAGTATTTGCTTAGTATGTAAAAAAAAAGAAGGTAAAATTCTATGTTCAAGTTATAACAGTGTTTCAAATGATTGAGAGATGTAATTATTATATCATAGCTAAGTAATGTCGTATCATCAGAATTTCGCAGTTGCAACTAGATAATCCTAAATTGCTTTATTGAATTTGTTTTTAGTTTTTGGCATTAGGGATGGAACCCAGAGGTATTCTGCCTCCAAGCTACACCCCTAGCCCATTTTATATCTTACTTGGAAACAGGGTCTTATTAGGATACTGAGAGCCTACTAAGTTGCTGAGGCTGGCTTTGAACCTGCAATCCTCTTGTCTCAGCCTCCCAAGTACTGGGATTACAAACGTGTGCCACCATGCCCGACACTTTATTGAATTTATGCTATCTAATGTGCTTATTTTTAAATCACAACTTTTCATTGACTTCAAAGCAGTTTAAAGTACAAAAGCTTTGGGGGTTTTGTTTTGTTTGCTCTGCTGGGGATCAAACCCAGGGCCTCAAGTATGTTAGGCAAGCATTCTACCACTAAGCTACACGCAGCCCTAGAATACAGAGTATTTTTAACAAATTAATATTGATTAGGTTTTAATGGACATCATTTCCCATTCACTTAGCAAATTCACAAAAATGGAAACATGAATCTTACAACATTTAAGTGAAGTAATTCAGAATAAATACTTATGAAATTTAATTCATAAAACCCGTACTCAACCAGAATTGGGCTTATTCCTTGGGTAGAAAAAGACTGTCATTGGGAAAATGCCCAAGCCCCAGTGAGCAACTTAGTGAGTCCCTTAGCAGCTATGTGAGACCCTGTTTCAAACCAAAAACATAAAATAGGGCTGGGAGTATAGCTCATGCATAGTACAGCCCTGGGTTCCAACCCCAGTCCCCCCACCACCACTATATGTGTGTGTGTGTGTGTGTATGTATGAATATATCTGTGTTTTCTGAATTTAAACCAAAGAAGCCTTAAAAAAGGAGTGGCACATTTTTTTTCATATAGAAAGAAGGATTAAATTACTAGCAACTTATTCTTTGATGATTTTGAAATCAAGTGATGAGAAAGTATTTTCTAATGAATAGACTTCGAAGCTCTACCTATTTCTCACTTAGAAATATATTTTTAATATACTTTCATTGATATATTATAATTATACATCTTAATGAGATTCAGAGTGATAGAAACATACTTGGTGTGTTTCCCTCCAGCTAATTTTTGTTTGTTTGTTTGGTTGGTTGGTTTTTTTGGTATTGGGAATGGAACCCAGAGGCATTCTGCCTCTGAGCTACACCCCCAGCCCTATTTTATTTGTTAGTTTAAACAGGGTCTTACTACATTGCTGAGGGACTCACTAAGTTGCTGAGGCTGGCTTCGAACCTACAATCCTCCTGTCTCAGCCTCCCAAGCACTAGGATTACAGGTACATGCCACCGCACCCAGCAGATAGAAATACTTTTTTTAAAAAAGAATAGCTTTAGCATAGATACCATTCTGTTTGATTTTGGATCTATATATTTTCAAAATCATAATTCTAATGTGTTTTCAATAATGCCTTAATTGATATTAACAAAATCCTATGCACATTAATGCTGAGACTCAAAAGTCTAATGCATCTAGCCAAAAGTATTGTCTTAAAAATTGAAATTTTTCCTTAAAATATTTATTTTGCAGTCCTTATAGATTCACAAGCAATTGTTAAGAAACTACGCAGTGCAGAGAGGTAGTATGCAGCCTTTCCCCAGTGGTAGCACCTTGCTCAGCTGTGAACCATGTCATAGCCAGGACCTAGACATCCACAGAGCTCACCAGTTTTACTCAGATTTCCCTTTTAACACATCCATTTACTCGAAGGTATGCTTGGGTCTGTGCAGTCTTGCCATCTATGTAGGTTAGTCTGTCCCCTACCACTGGCGTTTATCAAAAAGCCCCCTCAAGTTACTGTCACACCCCTCCCCACCGAGTGAGAGGGGACCTCTCTGCCCCGCGTTATCACTTCAGGAAGTGCCGCAGCCTTCTGAGACTGGCTTTTTTCTCTCAGGATAATTCCTCTGGGAGACATCTAAATTGTTGCATGTATCAGTAGTTCTTTCCTTTTTCTTGCTAAGCGTTGTCCCTGGTGTGGATGGCTGATAGTTTGTTTAGCCATTTACTCAGTGAAGGACGTCATGTGCAGGTTTTGGTGTGAATAACTCCATTTTTCTGAAATAAGTGCCAAGTGTACAGTTACCAGGTCTTATAGTAGTCGCACGTTTTTTTCTTTTTCTTTCCTTTTTGTTTTGTGGTACTGGGGATCGAACACAGGAACGTTTTGCCTCCAAGCTAGACCCCCAGCCCTGTTTTATTTTTTTATCTTGGTACAGGGTCTCACTAAGTTATCTACATGCTGGCCTTGAACCGGAGCGATCCTCCTGTCTCAGCCTCTCAGGTATTAGAATTACAAGCATGTGCCGCCATACCCAGCTTCATGTTTAGCTTTTTAAAGAAACTACCAAGCTGATTTCCAGAGTAGGTGTATCGTCTTATATTTCTACGAGCCATAGAAGAGGGATCCAGTTTCTCTACCTTCTTGTCAGCATTCAGAAGCACTGATTTTTATTCTAGCTATTCTGAGAGAGATGGTTCTCTGGAGTTTTAATTTGCATTTCCCTAACGGCTGATGTGGCTGAGTCTCTTTTCCTGTGTTTAGCTGCCACCACCTCTACCCTCGTCAGTGAAACATCTGTTCATATCTCTTGCCCACTTTTATTTAAATTATTTTTTATATTAAGCTTCAGGAGGGGTGTGTGTGTGTGTGTGTGTGTGTGTGTATTAGGCACTACCTTTTGGTCTGATACGTGGCTTGCATGTATTTCTTGTTAGTTTGTAACTTCTCTTTTCATCCTCTTAATAGGATAATCCATAAAGCAAATGTTTTTAATTTTATTGAAGTCCAATTTATCAATTTTACTTTTATAATCTTCTAGGTCAAGCCTTTGCCTAGGCTTAGCTCCCAAAGATTTTGCCCTATTTTTTTTTTTTTTCAGTACTGGGGATTGAACTCAGGGGCATTCTACCTCCGAGCTACACCCCCAGCCCTATTTTTTATTCTTTATTTTTGAAACCGAGTCTCACTAAGTTGCGGAGTGCCTCACTAGGTAGCTGAGGCTGGCCGCGAACCTGGATCCTCCGGTCTCAGCCTCCCGAATGCTGGGATTACAAGCGTGCGCCACCACGCCCGGCTGCCCTACTTTTTTTTCTAAAGGAGTAATTTCACATTTTACATCCATATCCCATTTTTGTAGAGGGTTGAGATTATCTTAATTATAGTAAAATCTCAATCTCACTCACTCATTTTCACAGTGCCTCTAAACTGCTGATGACTTGATACCAAAGTAAGATCAGTAGATGGTTCAACTTGTCTTGAGGAGTGGCTGGGTTTGGTATAGCTCCTAAAAGTAATTGAATATAAAAAGTCCATCAACTGGGTGTCCTGATTAATGTGCCAGCCTTTGGTTAGTGATTTGTTTTTTTTTCCCCCTGTACTGGGGACTGAACCCAGGGGCATTCTACCTCTGAGCTATACCTCCGGCCCTATTTTTATTGTTTATTTTGAAACAGGGTCTCACTGAGGGCCTCACTAAGTAGCTGAAGCTAGCCGCAAACCTGAAATCTTCCTGTCTCTGCCTCCCAAGTACTGGGATTACAAGTATGCTCCACCACACCCGGCTGGTGAATATTTTTGAAAAAAAAAAAAAATCAATCTTGGTTTGTCTTGGGAAGATACATGGAAATTGACCTTGATTTTAGATTTCGTGCTGCATGTGAAATGATTGTGAGAATTGGTCCTCTATTGTATGGGGTTATGGGAGAAGAAAAGACCCAAGATTAGGCTGTGGAGTTACTGCTTTCGCCTAGGAAGCTTATCCAAGGTTCTCTAGCCCCTGTTGTTCTGGGCTTCGGGCACCAGCAGGAATCTGAGGAGTGGCTGAGCAGAATGACAGAGGCACCGGCTCTGAAGGTCGACACTCTTGGCTTTCAGTCCTGACTCTGCTACTTAACTAGCTCTGTGACTCCACCTCCCTGTGCCTCAGTTGCCTGTCTACATGATGGAATGGTTAAGTACCACCTCCTGAGGTTGGGACATTCACTTGGAGATGATTATTCCTAAAGCATCAATTTATATGAAGATAGGTAGGAAGTCTGTTGGTTTTATAGTAAAACACAGGTGGTCCTGTTAGGTTTAGGATGCAGAATTTAAATTTTAAAATTTAAAAGCTTCAGACAAACTTTACACAGTCCGCCCTCCATATTTGCAGGTCCACCTCTGCAGACTCAACCAACCTCAGATCAAAAAGATTTGTGTTTGTACTGAATATAGAGTCCTTTTGTTCTTGTTATCATACACTAAACAACACAGTATGACAACGGTTTACATTGTATTAGATATTACAAGTTGTCTACAGATGATTTAAAGCATACAGGACGATGTGAGTAGGTTAGGACAAATATTTGTCCTATTTTATTTAAGGAATTGCACATCTGCAGATTTTCCTATTCGTGGGGGATCCTAGAATCAGGACCCCCATTGGAGGCTGAGAGACTGTACTTCTCTTGTAATGGGTGGAAGTAGGAGCCTACGGTCCTCTGCCAGCAGACATGGTGTGTAAACACCCAGAGATGCAGTGCTCCCTCATGGTCCTGCCTCGACCTCTCCAATTGTTTGTCCTTTCCCAGGCTAGACAGCCCTCTCCTGTTGACTGTGTGTCGACAGCGTCAAAGCCACCCAGCACCCAGAGTGCTCGCCCAGAACACCTTGCTTGGCGGATGTCCCCTAAAACTTGGGGCCTCAAGGTCCGTCCACCTTCCTCCGGGCTGGTGATCACTGCCATGTGCCAGCCTCAGACGCTTCCTTCCCATAGTTTGCCTTTTTCATTTTTGCCCTTTGTTTAATAATATAATTGCTTTAAGAGAAGGAGGAGGAAGAGAAGGAGGAGTTGTTTTCAGTTTTCAACAAACTACCCACAGACGTTTGTTTGGGTGAAGACTTCCGGGCCAGCATCACTATTTTACAGGCAGTGTCACTAGGAAGGGTTTATGTTTGGTCCCAACAGAGACAGCCTAGCACCTGTCGTCCTCATTCATTTGTTATCCGCCTGTCCCTTAGACAGTTGTGAGCCTGTGTTAAAGGGTTCATTTGAATCTGTGTTTCTTAAACTAAAATTGACAATCTTCGGTTTGATTTCTTTCTCACAACCACTGGGTTGCACCATGATGGAAAACTGATCATCTTCCCCCTGAAATATTCATTTACTGGCATTCATGTTAATTGGTGTGCCAAAATGGTTAAATGTACAAAATGGCCCTTTTTATTTTTAGAAATGGCCAAATAGCAATTTCATTCTCGTTTGTGGTAGAATTTAAGGGCATCTGATCCACAGAAATATCATGAGGAATATTTTTATCTCTATAACATGGAAATAAAAATAATTCCATTTGTTGCTGAAATTTTAATAATAGAGTTGAGCATATGATATTAGTTAAAGCCTAAAAGTTTCTATTTTAAAATGTCAGTAGTTTCGTTGAGATGAAATATTATCATGTAACTAAAACAAAGAAAAATAAGGGTGATGGAATGAGACTTTGAAGTCAAGTATGACAAGCAGTTTCTGATGTGTAAGTGGCAAGCTGTGGCAGCTGAGGGGATGATTTTATTCAGGCTCTTGCAATAGGAAGAACGTTCACTAGTGGGAAACCTCCCGAAGAAGAGGCAGAAAAGGGGTTTTATAGAACCGTGGCTTGCTGAGAGGCGAGGCTCAGAATGAGCAGTCATTCCTTCAAGTCTCTTCCTCTGGTTAAGAATGGGTGGGCGTTTATACTTGGGTCCAGGTGGAAATGGGAAGATACTGGGCATTGAACCGCGAGGTGTTCTGCCTCTGAGCTACAACCCAGCCCTATTTTATTTTTTATTTGAAAATATGGTCTCCCTAAGTTCCTGAAGCTGGCCTCAAACCTGTGATCCTCCTGCCTCAGCCTCCCAAGTACTGGGAATACAGGTGTGTGCCACCGAGTCCGGCTAAAGGATGTGTTTTAAGAGGATAAAATATACAAAAATAAAAAATAAGAGGATAAAACCATGACCCATATAAAATGAACACATATTAAAGATTTTATTTAACTCATTAACTCATGAGGGAATGAGGCAGACGGCAACCCATTTCAGGGAGAAGTTAGAGAAACTTGAATTCATATGGAGAACAGGAATATTGAAATGTTTACAAATAGAAGCAAAACTGACCTTTCCCATGTAGGAGGATTGGCCCCAGCCAGACAATTATTTGCATTTCTACAATAAGCATTATTTGCATTGCTATCAGTTACCTACCATTAAGGCATGCAAATTGCTCTGGGAAGGACAGGAGCAGGGCTGCTCTGAGCAGACCGTCAGACCCCGGCCTGCGGGGACATCCAGTCGGCTCTTCTTGCAAAGTCTTTAGACCACATCTTCCTCTGCTATTGATCCATCCATCCATGATTGCCCATATTGTCTGCTTTAAAAACCCTGTTGAGCCCTAAATGTGCCCACCCCCCCCACACACACACACGTACTTTTCCTGATCTCCCTCATATTGGAGAGCCTGGGACACCCAGAATGTCTAGATGTGTGTCTCGTTACAGATACAGTTTGCTCATGCTTAGATTGCTTTTGCTTCACGTCTTTTTCTAGGGATGGCATTTAATTTTTTTTAAATTTAATGATATAGATGATAACCAGGGGTTCTTGCTGCTGTTATATCATCCTAAATTGGAACTTTATCAACCATAAAGTTACACAACATAGTTCGATCATGTAGGAACTTCAGAATTTCGTCTATAGGTTGGAGGTGAGGGCTAATGAATTTGAGTTACCCCAGTGTTTCTGAACTGGGGCGACTTTTGCCCCCAGTGGACATTTGACAATGTCAGAAGACATTTTTGTTGTCAAAATCTGGTGGATGAGGCTGGTAGTGCTTGGGCTTGTGGTGCGTGGAGGTCAGGAATGTGGCGAGCTTCCCTCAATGCCCGGCCACTCCCAGCTGCAGATTAACTGGACTGCAAATGTTACCAGTGCTGAGGCCGAGAAACCCTGGCCACCCACTGAAAAATGTTGAATAAAATGACACGATTGTTGCTCTTGAATCTATGGAAAGCACACATTTTGTTGGTATCATCTTTCTTTGTCTAAGTGTGGTAACTGGGGATTGAACCCCGGGGCACTCTACCACTGAGCTACACCCCCAGCCCTTTTTTATTTTTATTTTGAAACAGGGTCTTGCCAGGTTACCACAAATGGGCCTCAAACCTGTGATCCTCCTGTCCCTGCCTCCTGAGTACTGGGATTTCAGGCGTGTGCCACAGCACCCAGCTTATTGTTACAGTCTTAAAGTAATGTTTTTATAATTTTCCATATTAGAAATTCAACAACCAACATTACCCAGAATGTCTAGATGTGTGTCTAGTTACAGATACAATTTACTCATGCTTAGATTGCTTTTGCTTCACGTCTTTTTCTAGGGATGGCATTTAAATTTTTTTTAAATTTGGTGATATAGATGATAACCAGGGGTTCTTGCTGGTTACCCAGCAAGGTAAGGTTACCCTTACCTTGAGACTTAGTGATTAAAACACAGCTGTCTTTCCCTTGTAATCGGTGTATACTACTCATAATTTAAAAATTACTTTTCCTATCTTAGGCTTCCCCAAAGAAACATCTTCGGGATCCGTCCCGTTTCTAAGAGATCAGTATTTCCAACCTGGAGTCAGCAGCCTTCTTAGAGCTACATCTTGGAAATCAAAATGAAGGCTTTCTGTGAAGCTGTAGAACAGTTATATAAGAAAGTACTTCTTGGAGCCACGCTTGAGGATGACAGCCACGATTACATCTTGTATCTCAACCCAGCACTTCCAGATGAGGCTTGCTCTGTAGCCCCCTCCTTAGAAAGGCCAAATGCCGAGGATGCGCCCGGCCCGCGTCAGTCATCTCCTGTCGAGGTGACACCTGTCCCTGGAGCACCCGAGTGTGTGAAGAGGAACTCTCAGCTGAGCAGGGCCCCAGAGAGGGTGCTCCTGCAGTTAACCGTGATCAAAGTGATGGTAAGCAGGATATGGTCCCTCCAAACTGAGAGCCACGCCAAAGAGAAATACAGAGAGATCATTACAATTCTTCTGCAGTCTGTGGACATCGATTCTCAACTGGTAAGCCATTTGTTTTGGTTTCCAAAACTGTAGATATTGAAAAGTTTTTAAAGCATTCATCAGAAGTGATTAAGTGATTTATTTTCCCGTAGGTCTGCATGTTCCAGAATTCAGACAAATTATTGTCTCACATGGCTGCACAGTGCCTAGCGTTGCTTCTGTATTTCCAGTTGAGAGAAAAGGTAAAACATGTAATCACATTAACATTATTATTTCTCTTACGGTGTCTTTGAAGTCATCCCTTAGCATTTGTTTTTATCCCTTCAGGTATTTCTATTAATAAAATATTTGCTCATATAATAGAGTGTAAATTCGAAAAACATGAAAGTAGAATGGTATCATGGTGGCTTATATCAAGGATTATAGTCTTAAATATCTTATAATAAACCATCATAAGTTGGATTATTAACCTCAAGAGGTGGGTCTCACATCAGAGTTTATAACCTCATATTCTCAAAGGAATTTGTACACTTGGCCTACCTGTCCCCCAGAAAAAAGATTTGGGAACCTCTTCTTGAGACCAGTCCCATTTTAACAGGTTTAATGTAAATAAATTTTTAAATGGTCATCAGCATAATGGAAAAGCAATATGAACAAATTCAGAATCATGTTATTTTCTTATCTGTGAGTTAGTTAATAAATCTAAACTGCTACTGACTTCTTTTAGCTACAATGGCTTGTTTCTTTCTTCAAACAACACTCTTTTCTGATTATAAAAAGGTATTATTGAGAGAAAATTTGGAAAATAGGACAAATTAGGAAGAACAAAATAAAAATTAAGCATCATTTCACTACCTAGAAATAACATTGATAATATTTTTATGTTTGCTTTTGAGTCCTCATTTCTTTAGCATGTTGAAGTAATTTTTTTTTTTTTTTTTTTTTTTTTCCCCAAGAGCTAGGCATTGAACCCGGGGCATTCTACCTCCCAGCTACACTCCTAGCCCTTTTTATTTTGAAACAATGTCTTGTTAACTTGCTGTGAGGTGGGAAGGGGTTCTTACTAAGTTTCTGAAACTGGTCTTGAACCTGCAATCCACTTGTCTCAGCCTTCCAAGTACTAAGATTATAAGCTTACAGGAACATGCCACCATGCACGGCTTGAGTTTCTTTTTTTTGATACTGGGGATGAAACCCAGGGGCCTTCTACCTTTGAGTTACACTCACAGCCCTATTTTATTTTTTATTTTGGAACAGGGTCTCACTAAGTTTCAGAGGGCCTCAATAAGTTGCTGAGGCTGGCCATGAACCTGGAATCCTGCTGTGTCAGCCTCCCAAGAACTTGGGATTACAAGTGTACGCCACCACACCTGGCTCTTTTTATTATTTTAAAAAATGTAGCCCAGCTTGGCTTGAATTTCTTGACTCAAAGGATATTAAGATATTTCAGTTCCTTCTTTTTTAACCAAATATTATTATGCTTTTCTTAGGCAAGCAATGTTGGATATCATTGTATTGTATATAATAGGTAATTTTAATTATAAAGAAAATACTATATCATAACTACAGTTTTTATTTTCTTACTTATAGATAAAATTAAGTAACTCCTGGATTGCCTTTTGCCAAACAAATCTTTCTGAATTCTCTGAGAATGATGAAGTAACTCATTGCCTCTGGACAATTACAGTTGTCATAAAAGAAATCTTTAAAGACACATGCTCAGAAAAAACAGGTACAAATTACATTGCTCCAAAAACAACTGTCATCTCACTCACCTTATTACAAAGAACAAAACTTACTTTGCTTCTGCTCTGTCTGCTTTTTCACATTGTATCTGTTCCTTGCATAGTCTGCTGCCAGTGGTATTTGTCAAATGAATGTGGACTGTGGTTATTAGCTGGTACTCTGCCCTGGTTTGTTCATGCTACAAGTAAACATTCCAAATCTATCTTTTCATCTTATAAAGTGATCTATAAAGTTGGGCATAATCCCAGTATTGAGAGGCTGAGACAGGAGGATCGCGGGGTCACGGCCAACCTCAGCTACTTAGCAAGGCCCTCCACAACTTTGTGAGACCCTGTTTCAAAATAAAGAACAAAAATAGGGCTGGGGGTGTCACTCGGAGGTAGAATGCCCTGTCGTTCCCTACTACCACAAAAAACAAAATAAAATAAAAAAGTGATACTTAGGAAAACTGAATTGTAAAATTGTGTTTTAGGGAGGGTTTTTTTGTCCCTGTTGTTTGTAATTACGATCTTTATAATTGCAGAAATTCTAAAACAGTTCCTGACTCCTTTGGATGCTACATTTGAAGTGTTCTACAGTTCCTTATTTGCTCAGCATTTTGAAAACCGTGAGGATCCTTCTAAGATAATAAACAGCTTGGTGTGTTTCCTGGAATTACTTGAACTTCTCATAACCTCCAGGATCTACCTGATGGCGCATTTCAAGAGCCAAAGGATTTTCTTTTTGAAACCCTCTTGTGTGCTAGATGTTCTCACCTGGCCTGTTCCAGCTTTCGTCAAAAGGAAGCTGATCATATTCATCAAAAAGTGCCTTCTCTGTAAAGTGGGTGAAGACCTGTGTCGCGGATCTCTGCCTGCTCCGATATCACCAGACCATCATTTAGATGAGGACATGTCGGCTTTAGCTAATGCTGTTTTGCAAGCTGTGAATCGGGGGTTGTTGGAGACATTGTCGGCTCACAGAAAACCTTCCTGCTTTGGAGGTGATGAGGTGCAGCCGGGATGCAGGCTTATCTCTGGTCCAGACCATGTGATCCTTAGAGCAGCAAGCTTAGTGACAGTGAAATCCTTAGAAATCACGTTTCAAAATTGTACCTCAGCGAATGAAATGAAAGGTAATTCTCCAAACTCCTTTTTTTATGCAAAGGTACAATTAGTTAAGTAAAATAACTCAATTATCACATCTCAGAACTAATATAAATTCTACTAATTTAAGCTATATGTTATGCTGGCTATAATTTATGAAAATTTTCCCCACCAAAAGAAAGAGAACTAGAATTACCTTAAGGAACATGTCAGCTTTCTGTGGACTAAATGAATTGTGTATAGTGTAACAACTTAGGTTTTAAAAATTTTGCTCTTGTCACACCTGGAGATGCACACCTGTAATCCCAGTACTTAGGAGGCTGAGATAGGAAGATTGTAGGTTCAAAGTCAGCCTCAGCAACTTAGACCCTATTTGAAAATAAAAATAGAATAGGGCTGAGGGTTTAGCTCAAAGGTTGAACACCCATGGGTTTAATCCCCAGTACCACCCACACATGCACACAAAGTTGCTCTTGAGTCATCTCAAAGTAAGTGAAAGAAGTCAATTCATATTAAAATATTTTATTGCTATTATCATTCATAAAATTAGTACACCTATTTATTTAGATTACTGGTAATTAGAAATTGAATTGAAACTCCTATGTGGGAAGTTAAATTGACCATGAAATTATTGTTTATAATTTCTAAGCTGTTAACTCAAGCATTCAAAGAAAGCCTTGTAAAGTATAGCTTTTAGGGTAGATATTGGGGAAGAAAGATATGTCCTAAATTTCACTTGAGAAAAAGGAATAGTAAATGTCTCTAACAAGCAGAATACACTTTTGGTAAAAAATGGATATTATTTACCTTTTTTAAAAATACTTTAATTGGTACAGTGTAATTATACATCATGGTGAAATTCAAAGTGATACAAACTTGCATGCACTTTGTTAACTAACCAGTTAAAATCCTGTGCAGTTACAATTTATGACACGAGGTGGCATCTGTTATATAATTCCATTTTAAATTGCAGTTAAAACTCCCCAGAACCTTTTTGATTTTTTGCTTAATATTAAGCAGTACTTTCCTTAATGCTTTAAACCAAGAAAAAAAATTTTTTTTTTTTGTTATTTTGAAGGCAAGATCATTTTTTTGTTCGGTTGGACTGTTTTGTGTAGTAACAGGCAGCTTTGGTATCCACTGAAGAGCTCTCTCTTGTCTACTCATTGGTTACGTGCTTTTGACAAGAGATAACATACCATTAATTTCTCAGACATACTGTAACTGGTCACGTGGCAGCTATGGCTTTTTTTCACTGAGCCTCAGTTTCCCTATTTGCAAATAAGATAATCCCTAACTTATAGGACTTTCGGAAGGCATGGGCTACATTTGTGCACTTTGAGGTATTAGTGACGTATACACAGGCAAGGTGATAATGCGTTTATACACTTTGCCTACACTTTGAAATTTGCGTTTTTTTGAAGTTGACTTACAGAGGTTCATGTCTGAGTTACTGACCTTCTTAAAGCCTCACCTTCAGCCCTCCCTGCAATCACGTGACCCCTGCGAGTGGCTGTCTAGAGTCTTCATAGAGCAAGATGATGACATGCTGGAGGCCGCCAAGGCATCAATGAGCATCTACCTCAAGCTAACCAGGTCAGTAGCATTTAAAGTAATCGCTGAACTACCTGCAAGCCAGGAAAGCAGGAAAGGCTGCAGAAAATGTGCTGAACATATTACTTACTTTCTGTCTTTGGTGGGGAAGGTGAGGGCAGGGGGAATCTTGCAGTTGCCTCATAAATTCCAGTTCCTTTCTTTAACTTTGCCTTACATGCAAACGCGATTACATTCACATTACTATGAAAATGTGGCCCACTGGGCCTGGGGAAGCAGGCTGGGATCTGAAAACCTGGGTCCTGACCTGTGTGATCAGTGGCAAGCTAGTACACTTCTCTGAATCTCAGCTGTGGGTTAAGACCATTTTCTGTATCTGTAAAATGATTTTTGCCTTGATAAAAAGGAGTACTAACATAAACAGCCAAAAAAGCCATTCCAAATGTTTAATGTACAGCCACATGTGGACTGCTAGCTTCTTGAGGCAAGTATCTGAAATGGATCGCGAAGTTACGTTAGTGGTGACGTTTTCTACTGATTCTGTTTCTGTTACTAAAGCAGCTACACTTGCGGCAATATCTTCCTACGGCAAGTAATCCATATTGCTTATGAAGCTAATAACTGACGACCTTTTCCACTCTTTCTGCTCTGCCTTATTAAAACCCTGAAGTATTTGCTTTATTTCCATTTCTTTCTTGGCCTGGGAGAAAGGGCTTTCTTGCTAATGATCAGCGGTGCAGCCCTGTGCTGCCAGGACTCGCTGTGTTATGACACCGCTGGCAGGGCTCATTTCAGACCAAGTGTTTGGGGCCAGTTTTCAAAAGGTTCTAATCAAGAACACAAAATGCCTGCATGTGATTTGAATTAGGCTCAAAAACGATGAAATACAAAATCAGACTGCAGACGCACATGCGTGTAAGAGTATAGCTTAATTGCGTTCAAGTTAACTTCTTACTCCTCAGGCAGGAGGAGGACTGAATTAAATGTGCTACGGACAGGAATTTCTCTTTACTTTGGTTCAGTATGTCCAGAGAGGCAGATACTCATGGTGTTCATAAAAAAAAAAGTATTAGATGTTAAAAAAAAAAAAAGTGAAGATGTTTTGATTGTAAACAACAGGAGCCAACTCAGACTGGTTTAAGAAAAAAAAGTTGGCTCACCATTAGAAGATCTAAGGGATTAAGTTGGCATCAGGTGTGATGCGGGGATTCGAATCATGTCTTCAGTTATTTCTTTTTCACTCTCTCTCAGCTCTGAATTCATTCTCGGGCATACCCACCAGCAGCCCCAGGCTGACATCAGTCTTACAATTATAACCTTTCACAGCCCCAATAAAAGTCCCAGCAGTGATGGGATTAGTCCTCGTGGGTCCCAGATCTTATCAGAACCAATCTTTGTGGCCAAGAGCATGAAGTTCTGATGGGTCAGTGCGGGTCAGGTGCCTAGACCAGGCCAGGTGCCCACCTGGTTGTGGAGAGCAAGGAAGGAGATTTAGCTTCTGATCCTCCTTAGCACAGGAAGTTGGTTTCCCCTGAGAATGGGGAGTTCTGATGTCAGGATAAAGGATGCCGGGGACTTTGTTGCGTAGACAAGAACTGAACTGCAAAGTCAGTGGGCTTCTTTTTTTCTTTCTTTTTTGGTACTAGGGATTGAACTCAGAGGCATGCTACCTCCGAGCTACACCCCCAGCCTTTTTTTAGTTTTTGTTTTGAAACAGGGTCTTGCTAAGTTGCTGAGACGGGCCTCAAACCCTCGATCCTCCTGCCTCAGCCTCCTAAGTACTGAGATTACTGGCATGTGCTACCATGTCTGGCACCTGGTTTTATTTTATTCAGTCAAATTTATTCAGAGTTTGTGGGGAAAGGAAATGGTTTTGAAATTTTTCCTTTTGAATTGATACACAAATTAAAAAGTAAGCTGACAGATAAATGTATTTTATCTATTAAAACTGTTACATTTAGAGCCAGGCATGGTGGCGCACGCTTGTAATCCCAGCATTTGAGAGGCTGAGACCAGAGGATCTGGGTTCGAGACCAGAGAATCTGGGTTCAAGGCCAGCCTCAGCTACTTAGTGAGGCCCTCCGCAATTTAGTGAGACCCTGTTTCAAAATAAAGAATAAAAAATAGGGCTGGGGGTATAGCTCGGAGGTAGAATACCCCTGAATTCAATCCCCAGTACTGCAAAAAAAAAAAACCTTACATTTATATAAAAAGTCATTAATCTGGGTTCATTATCTTCATTTTTCAGAGAATGTGAAGCTACCAAAAGGTCAACCCACGAAAAAGAAATGTTGATCCATCACACACATGAAAATGGCTATAACCCTCACTGTATTTTCTTATTCTTTGTAAGAAATATAGGATTTGACTCTACAGTTCTTCTTGACTTCTTGATTTCCTCAGAGACCTGTTTTCTTGAGTATTTTGTTAGATATTTAAAATTATTGCAAAAAGAGTGGGGTGATTTTTTCACCATTTGCAAGTTCTTTGATGCTACTGCATCTAAACATGGCATAAATGTTTGCAGTCGTGTCCCTTCACTGGTCCAAGACAGAAGCACCCACCACACAGCACCTCATCATTTAGCTGCTCCTGAGGGTCCCATGAGCGCTTCCACTCGGGGCTCCTGGGCTTCCGATGATTCCTCTGAACCCCTGAGCCAGATTGTGACAGACGGGGAGACCCACACTGCAAGGGGTCCCAGTCTGTCTCCTCCCTGGGCTTCTCAGAGTCTGGTAGATTATGACAGCTCTGATGATTCTGAAGTGGAATCCATGGACCAGCGTTTAGCAAACAGTAAACAGACGTCTTCACACCAAGAAGCAGTTATGGAAATTCAAGACCCAGCTGGGACAAATCCAGATAAAAAGGAACTTAGGTTAGAGCTTCAATCAAGGCCTCTGGTTCCAAAAGAATCTACTGCTCCCTTCTCCACTGATGGTGAAGTAGACCCAAACAACACTGTCTCTGAAGCAGGAACATTTTACAGAACAGTAAGATGCTTTGGAGATCTACAAGGTGCCATTTACCGTTTGCAAAAGAAAGATCTTTTCCCATATAATCCAGCCCCACTCTTGAAGTTGTTAAAATGTATAGAGGCAATGTATAATAAAAGTGCAAAACCTTTGTAAAACAGTGGCATTTTGTTTCCAGTGGCATTTTGTTTCAGTAAAGTGTGTCTCAATGAGATAATAGTTACAAACACCGCAAAAAGGTCCTCTGAAGTCTTTTCTTTATTGCCTTCTTGGAAGCAGCCTAGTGCCTGCAAAAGATACATCCAATGACAGGTGACTTGTCATAGTTGTACACCACTTTGTCATAGTTGTGTACTACTCTTTATAGTAGTTCAAACTTAGACGGAAATTGGGATGGTTCTTATATTAGTTTCCTAGAGCTGCCATAACAAATTACCACGTGCTTATTAACAGCTTAAAACAGCCACAGTGTATTCTCTCAAAGTTTGGGAGGCCACAGGTCCAAAAGCAAAGTGTCAGCAGGGCTCTGCTTTTTCCCAAGGCTCTAGAGAAGACTCCTTCCCTGCCTCCGTGGTGGCCGGCAGGCCTTGCTGTTCCTTGCTGGCCTCACAGGGCAGCTGTCCATGTCTGTACAGTTTCCTCATAAGGAGACCCCCCCACACACACACCCAGGATGACCTCATCCTAGCATGAGTAACAAGGTCTTCTACAGAGACCTTATTTCTAAGTAAGGTCACACTCACTGATTCCAGATGGACATACACTTGGGAAAGACACTAGCCCAGGACAGTTAGTGATCAGTAGAAAATGTTTATAAAGAAGTCGGGCATGGTGGCACACGCTTGTAATCCCAGTACTTGGGAGGCTGAGACTGGAGGATCCAGGTTCGAGGCCAGCCTCAGCTGCTTCGTGAGGCCCTCTGCAACTTAGTGAGACCGTGATTCAAAATAAAGAATAAAAAATAGGACGGGGGGCTGTAGCTCAGGTAGAATGCCCCTGAGTTCAATCCCCAGTACCGCAAAAAAAAAAAAAAAATGTTTTTAAAGAGAGTGATTAGCTCTATATACATGATCTACCCAATGAATGTTTTTAAAAAAATTTGAGTTGATGTGTGTTTGTACTTGTGGAGCACAGTATTATAATTGATACACGTATACAATGTGTAATGGCCAACTTGTTGTAATTCACATTTCCAACTCTTCAGATATCAATTCTACATATTGCAAACCTTCAAACTCTTCTCTAGTTTATTTTGAAATTTATGTGTTGTCAGGGACCATAGTTACCCTGCTGTGCTATAGCACATGGGAACTAATTCCCCCGTGTAATGGCATAGTGGTACCTGTTATCCAACCTCTACCCCTCCTTTCCTTTCTACCCTTCCTGCTTCTAGTGACCTCTCTTCTACCCTCTACTGCAATGTGATCTGCTTTTTTCAGCTTCCACTAAAGAACGGAAGTATGTTGCATTTATCTTCCTGTGCCTGGCTCACCCCACTGAACGTGAAGTTCTCTACTTCTGCCCATGTTGCTGCAAATGACAGGATTTTGTTATTTTGAATGGAGTAATATTCCACTGTGTATAGATACCACACTTTTATTCATTCTAACATTAATAGGTGTCTCAATTCTATATCGATATTTTATATAGGGCGACAATAAACATGTAAATACAGGAATCCCTTTGATACACTGATTTCATCTCCTTTGGATATAACCCAGTAAAGGACTGCTGGATCCTATGGTGGATTAAATCTCAGCTTTTTAAGAAACTTCCATATAGTTTTATGTTCCATCGTGGCTGTTCTAAATTACATCACTAATAATAGTGTAGAAAAGTTCTCCTTTCTGCACATCCTCTCCAGCATTTCTTTTTTTGTTTTTGAAAATAGCCATTCTAACTAGGGTGACATGTCGACTCACTGTGGTTTTGATTTACGTTTCTCGGATGATTACTGACATTGAGCATTTTCTCATATACCTGTTGGCCATTTCCATGTCTTCTTTTTAGAAAGATCTTTTGACTTTTTTCATCAGATTGCTTTTTGTTTGTGTTGTTTTTATTGTTTTTGTTTTTTGTTGAGTTCCTTATATAGTCTGAATATTAATCCCTTTTCAGATGTATACTGTGCAAGTATTTTCTCCCAGTCTGCACGCTTCCTCTACCCTGTGGACTGTTTACTTTGCTGGCAGAAGTTTCTTTGTTTCATTTCCCCAGTTTTGCTTATATCACTTGTGCTCTTAATATCTTATCCAAAATATCTTTGCCTATTCTACTGTCTTAAAGTATTTCCCCTCAGTTTTCTTATTGTAGTTTTATAACTTCTGTTCTTATATTTAGGCCCATGGTGCATTTTGAATTGGTTTTTTTTTTAAATATGGTGAGAGGTAGAGATCATTTCTTATTTGTAAACATGTATACACAGTATAATGTAGTGAAAAGCCAGTCTAATATGTCTATAAGACTTCTAAATAACTTCTCCCAGTACCAGGTATTGAAAAGGCTATCCTTCAAGTGACTTTTCTTGATACTTTTGTCAAAAAGCGCTTGGCTGTAATTCATGGGTAAATTTCTAGATTTTCTGTTTGGTTCTATTTGGTTCCATTGGTGTGTGAACTAGTACAATGCTGCTTTGCTGGCTATAGTTTCGTAGTATGTTTTATATTGTGATGCCTCCAGCTTTGAACATGACTCTTCTAAAAGTTTCTGTTTAAATCACTAGGTGATCTTCTAATTTAAAATTGTTGTGATATGAATGATTGTCTATTTTTTGAGGAGAAACTAAATCCATTTTTCATATATGTATTAGGTTTGTGTGATAGGAGCAGCAACTGTTTTGTGCTGGTGGCTCTGTCATTAAAGCAATCTAAAATGTTCTTAAAATATTTCATAAATGACTTTTTAAAATAGGGAAATAAGGAAGATTGAACCTATTAGACATTAAATACATCTTACTTGAATAACATTTGATTTAAAATATTTTATTATGGTAATCAAAACAGTTTAGCATTTATTCAGGTAGAATTGGAAAGATCATTCGACCTGAATAGAAAATTGCTAACTAAGATAACAATGAGGGCCAGGTGTGGTGGCTTAAGCCTATAATCCTAGTATGTGGGAAGCTGAGACAGGAGGATCACAGGGTCCTGACCAGCCTCAGCAATTTAGGGATACCCTAGGTTTTCAAAACAAACATAAAAAGGCCCGGGGGTGTTGCTCAGAGGTAGAATGCACCTGGGTTCAATGTACTAATATATACATACATAAGAGTGTTGGGTTGGTAGGGCACTTGCTTAGCTTGTGCAAGACCCTGGGTTTGATTCCCCACTACCAAACAAGATGACATAAAGAAAGTCCTAGTAGAGGTTTAGTGGATGCCCTGAGAAATGCATCTGAAGTAGATTTGACTTCCTCTTTGTGCTCTTTTCCTTTGAGTAAATAATTTTTTATGAAAATAAACTCTGTGAGAAAAGACCAGAAAACTGTGTGTTCCAAGGGTACATGGATATCAAGTGGACTATAACTCATGCTTATGCCCATGTGTTTTTAACCTCCATTTCTTTATAACATTAATATAATTTCGGTCTGTATAAAAGAGGGGAAAGCAATCCAGTAGATGCACTAAGTGTTGTTATTTCAGAATCTCCTCCCACCTTGGTGGTGGTGGTACTAAATAAAGATTGAATCTGAGGGTGCTCTACCACTGAGCTACACCCCCAGCCCTTTTGATTTTGACACAGGGTCTCACTAAGTTGCCCAGGCTGGCTTTGAACCTGCAATCCTCCTGTTTCAGCCTCCTAAGTACTGGGATTACAGGTTAAGTGCCACCATGCCCAGCTGGTATTTGTATCTGACTCTTGATTAGAAGACAATTCAACACACACACACACGCTGTTGCTGATGGGTATTTGTATCTGACTCTTGATTAGAAGACGATTCAACACACACACACACACACACACACACGCCCTGCTGTTGCTGATGGAAACCCTTGGCCATATGGTGACTGTCCTTGGTTGTCCAGTTCGTCTAGGAGTGTTCTCACATTAGACCATAAAGGAACAGGTAATGAGTAATAGATATCTTCCCAGTGGCCTCCCAGGCACCTGTAAAAGCAAATGAGCACAAAGTGCCATGAACCTACTTATTTTAACTTGAAACATAAGAGATTTAGAAAAGGATGCATGTAAGCATACAACTTGTTGAACCTTCAGAAACGCACACCTGGGGAACTTGCACCCATGTTTAAAAAAAAAAAAAAGGCACACAGAACCCCCCCTGGTGGCCTTCCTCGCTAGTTGATACTCACCCCTAAAGGTACCCTGCAAGGAGGCACCACATAGACTAGCTTGACTCAGTCTTTGTCTTTCACCCAAATGGAACCTTAGCATACATATTCTCTCATTTTCTGACTTCTTTGGTTCAACATTGGGAGCATATTCTAATTTATTTTTTAAATGTCAAGTCGCCGTATTTTCTCTATTATTAGTAACAAATGGCTTCCAACTCCTTAGACTAATCTGTGGCACACCCAGTATGGTAGGACAGTGAGACTGATAAACACGGGTCAAACACCACCACGGTGCTGCCTGGAACAGGTTCTGCAGGGCCTTGTGCAACAGGCCCCACCTGCCTGCCTTCCCAGGCTCCCCTGGGGTTCTCCTCTATCCACGGGGCTTAGCAGCGCCCCCTTTTGCTCTTTCACATCCATTCATCAAGCCCCATCTCAAGCATGAGGTCCAGAAAGCCCTCCCCATCTGTTCTGGGCCATTCTATTTCATACACTCTGTATTCTCTACACTTTGCTCTTTTCTGTAGTGTAATATTTGTCACATTATATTCGAATCATTACTCAACAGTCTTTCCATGTCCCAGGTTCCTTTTACCTTGTCCCCAGTGGCTAGCAACTGTCACATCTTAGGCATACCACAAATGTTGAATAAATGAGAAGAGATTCCTCTCCAGGAGCTGGGTAATCTCCTGGGGGAGACAGATGTGCAGGGAACAAAAGCGTCAATGCTTATGTTGTACTTCCTAGAAGCAAGTTGCTGTTCTAAGCGCTCTTCAAATGCCCACTGTAATCTTGGGAGGTGGGAGCTATTATGAGCCCAGTTTTGCAGATGAGGAGATTAAGTAACTCGCCCAAGATTGTCCAACTGGTAAAGTGACAGAGTTGAGCTCATTAATCCAGGCATTCTGGTCCTAGCATCTTTTTACCTTTTTTTTTTTTTTTTTTTTTTGTGGTACTGGGGATGGAACCCAGGGGTATTCTACCTCTGAGCTACACCCCCAGCCCTATTTTTTATTTTTTATTTTGAAACAGGATCTCACTAAGTTGCAGAGCGCCTCACTAAGTAGCTGAGGCTGGCCTCAAACCCAGATCCTCCGGTCTCAGCCTCCCAAGTACTGGGATTACAAGCATGCGCCACCAATGCCCGGCTACAGTCCTAGCATCTTTCCACAAGCCTCCATCCTCGATTCCCTTTCCTCAAGACAGAAGCTGATGAGTGTGCTCTGTAAAACCAAAAAGGTTTGCAGCTTTGGTATGGGTGGTAGACCCTATGATAATAAAATAAATAATATAGCAATGTATATTAAGGTCAGATGATCCATGACCTAGGATTCCACCCTGAGGAATTCTAACTACTCTGCAGACATTGGAGAGCTCGTAGTATTTGAGTCAATGAAGAAAGTAATTTCCATGGCAATATAATGGCTAGATGAACAAGCAGGAAGATTAGCAGGAATCTGAGAATGGAAAGCGGGGACTCCAGGCGGTCACCTGATTGTTGCCGCACCCCACGCCTGCCCATACCCATTAAGACAACAGTAAAGAGACCAAGTTCAGAGCACACTCAAGGGCTCACACAAGGACAAAACAGAAAAGGAGGCTGCAACTTTGAAAGTCAAAAAGTAGTAGCAGACCCGAGAAAGCCACCTCCTTGATCTGGCATGGGGAAAGCAGAGAAGCTTCCTGGTTTACAAGGTGGACCCCCCAGAAGGCTGGGGAGCTTGTGGTGGGGGGCACACCACTGTCCAACGGATAGTTTCCTCCAGATCCTCAGCTCTGTTGGGTGTAGCTAAACCACTATCCCCTCCCCAACCCTGGCAGATTAGAAGTTCCTTGGTTTGTTTTTTGGTACTGGATGCCATTCGTATAAAGATACTATGAAAATCATAGAAGAAGGTAGACTTTCCCTACGAGTATATGAAGGGAAAAGGAGTAGGGAGTGCTGGATTAGAAGGACCATGAAAGAACTTAGAGAGGCAGGAAACCCAGAAACACGAATGAGGAAATGAAGAAATCAGGGCTTTGAGAAGGAAAACGCTCAGGGAGCTCAGTACCTCTGCGGACAGTAGGGTGAGATCTGAGAAGAAGCCGCTGAGTGTTGGGACCATGAGGAAGTTATCGGTGCATCGGAGAAAGCAATTTTAGTATGTGGGGAGAGGCAGAAGGCAGAAACCAGGAAGACAGTGGCCTTCGACTTCTTCATTGCCTCTGTACCATCCTAACACTAGAATTTGGGGTGGCAGCCTTGGAGTGATAGAAGGGGTGGAAACAACCCCATCCAAGTCAGAAATAGTTTTCACAATGATCAGTGATGGATATGTGCCCAACCACCTCATCTTCCTTCCTGGGCGCTGACTTGACCTGCCCCACGGCCTCCCACCTCTTCCCCGGAGCATGTGGGGCCCGCACCCACCTCTGAGCGACCCAACCCACTGCCACTGCATCCGGCCGGCATACCAGCACAACCCAGATGTTTGGAAACATGACCTAGATATTGAACTCCAATTGCTCTTGATTATTCTTTATGAAAAGATAAGTCACCTTGCTTAATTAAAGTGGCCACTTGAAAATTGTAGTTGATTTTTTAAAAAATGCCTTTCTTGGTTATATGATCATAGATAAGAGGAACAAGGCAATTCTAAGTTCTGGTTATTCTAAGGAAGGTGGAACTGAACTCAGACCCAAGGCTTTACAATTATCACCTGTATCCCCGCCTAATGGCAAAGCTCACTGGTGTAGTTACCGTGTAAAGGGTAGGAAAAGCCAACAGGGATCCCTTTCCAAATTCACAGGCCTTACCAAGTCGTTGGACCAAACTAGACCAGCTGCTTATTGTACTGGGTAAAATACATGTTTGCGCGTCCCTAGATTGCTTGGGTGTTTCCTTTTCCAGGACCTTTGTTTTCAAGATCCAGTTTTCTGATATTTAGAAACATTGAGAAACGGTGTGTGATCTATGCAGCGGTTTCTTTCCACTGAGTAAACGCTCAGGAGTCTAAGAGTTTACTTACTTGTTGGGTTCTATGGGGTTCTTACATGGGGTTGATATGAAAAACACTCTCTCGAGGAGTGCTGCTTTGCGTGTCTGTGTGGTTTTCAAGCGCTTTAAGTCTCCTGGCAGACACAGTTCTCTCTCGAGGTCCAGGAACTGAACACAGCAGCAGCACATTTGTGACTCCTAGTGACTTTAAGTTATTTGATAAATTAAAAGGAAGGGCGGGTTCCCCCAAACTTCTAAATCAGTTATTTGTGGGCTTCTTTTGGAGGTACTGGGGATTGGACCCAGGGATACTCTGCCTCTGAGCTCTCTCTCCAGCCCTTTTTATTTATTTATTTATTTATTTTTTTTATTTTGAGACAGGGTCTTGATAAGTTGCCCAGGCTGGCCTCAACCCTGTAATCCTCCTGCTTCAACTTCCTAAGTCGCTGAGATTATAGATGTGTACCACTGTGTGTGCCTGGCTCAGAGGATATTTTTGTTTGCTTGTTTTTCTAGAAAACACAGATGAGCAGTATAGCCATCGCTTACTTGTGAAAAATTGAATTGTATTTTTGAGTGTTCATTTTCACGTCAATTATCTTTTCTGATTTCGCTATGTTAATCTTTTTTTCTGATTTTGCTATTTTAAACTTTAATTTAATTCTGATTTTGCTTCACTCTTCCTGTCTGATTGCATCCAAGGAACTGTGGAAGCTGAGTCCAAACCCCTGCAGCAGCTCCGGGCCCCATCCTGTCGCTGAGCTCTCCCTCAGGAGCCAGTCCAGCCTGCCATCTAGTTTGTAAACAAACTTTTTTTTTTGGAATATTTATGTACACTCACACACACACACACACACACACACACACACTTGCCAATTATTTCATTCTTTCTTGGTGTTTTCTTTATTTGCATATGGATTTTTAGTAATTTGCATGTATCTCTTGTAGTTATTTGGAAAATAGACCTACTGTTATGTGTGTGTGTGTGGCACAGGGGATCCATCCCTGAACTACACCCGCAGCCTTTTTATTTTTGTTGTTTAAAACAGGGTCTCGCTAGGTTGTTGAAGAGTCTCGAAGCATTGCTGAGGCTGTCCTGGAACCTGTGATCCTCCTGTCTCAGCCTCCCAAGTACTGGGATTATAGGCATGTGCCACCATGCCCAGCTTTATACCTTTATATTTACTTTATTAATATCGCTGGCTCATATATATATATTTTCAGTACTGAGGATTAAATCCAGGGCACTGTGCATGCCAGGCAAGCATTCTGTCACTGAGCTACACCCCCAGCACTTTTAAAAATTATTTTATTTTGAGGCAGAGTCTTGCTAAATTCCCCCAGCTGAGCTCAAATTTGTGATCCTGCCTCCGCCTCCCAAGTGGCTGGGATTACAGGCATGCGCGGACATGTCCTGCTCGTTTTTTTTTTTTTTTTTTTTTTACTTATTACAGTCCATTTTGTTATCGCCGTTATATTTATTATTCAATCTCTGTTTCATGATGTGTCCAATAAACTAATCTTAACTTTGGCTGCTCTCTTGCATAATGTTTCCAGGAAGGATGGCTGGGTATTCCTTTTAGCAGCTTTCCTGGGAGTGATAGATTTTATGAGATTTCGTGTATCTTTTGTTTGCATTCCTTTTGTTGCTCTGAGTGACGAAGCTGTCTGGAATATGTTTTATGTCATGGTTTTTCTTCAACTGTTGCCATTTTGCTACATAATTTGGGGGCCCAGCTGTCCCGAGCTAAGAAGAAGACTGAGAACAGCCCTTTCGATTATTTTAGCTTAACCCTAATCATCTTTCTGCAGGGTGCTGCCCAACTAATTTATTGTCCTTGAAATTCAAAATTTTCCTGAGGGTCTGTCTCTCTTCTGAATCTTCTTGCATAGACCATGATGAGCCTTTTACATGCTATGCCAGGGATTTTTTCTTCTCTGTAAGTTATTTTGCCATCTTTCACGATTATTTTCATTTTTAAAAAATTATTGTTGTAGATTGAGCCTCTGCTTTCTAATCTCCATGCTTATTGACCTCTTGTAACTTTTACCCTTTTCTTTCTCCTATGTGTTTTGAGAGAATAGTTGAGCTCTGCTGCTTAATTATTATTATTATTGTTGTTGTTATTGGGGGATTGAACCCAGGGACATTCTATCTCCAAGCTATGCTCCTAGCCCTTTTTATTTTTTTTATTTTGAAACGTGGTCTCACTAAGTTGCTGAGGCTGGCTTCGAACCTGTGATAATTTTTCATTCTTGATCTTTAGTGTCTATTCATCCATCTCCTCCAAAGCAGGTTTTGGATCTATGATTCTTACTTCCTTGTCATCTCCTTTCACCCAAGTCTGTTTATGTGTCAACCTCTCTCCCACATCCTTCTCTTTTTATCTCAGCCTGAGGTCTCCCTAATGCCTTTTTTTGTTTGTTTTTATTTAATGGAGAACTTATTAAACTTAGTATTTAATTAAGTTACTTATTAATAATAACATGAAGCCAATGTTTTCTGATTTTTAGTGTAATCTAATAATAAGAATAGCTGTCCCTTTCTGAGTGCTTGGTATTGTGCTTAATACTTTATAGCCATTCTTTCAGTTAACTCTGAGCATATCCTGAGGTTTGATTGTTCTCAATTTACTGATGAGGAAGTTGACATTTTAAAAGGCTACTTAAAAGCATGAGGTTATATATCCCAAAGTTAGTGAACTGAAGAGACAGCCTCTGGTACTGTTTTCCTATGACCTGATATTATTGTCTCTATCAATGACTTTCATAGGTTTTTTAAATTTTATTTGGTGGTGGAAATGAAACTTGAACTTAGCTCCTTGTACTTGTTGGGCAAGCACTCTACCACTACATTACACTCCCAGCCCTTTTTTAAATTTTATTTGGACACATGGTTTCCACAAAGTGACCAAGTCTGGCCTCAAACTTGAGATCCTCCTGCTTCCGCCTCTCAGGTGGCTGAGATTACTGGCTCTGCCACCCTGGGTGGCATCATAGATTTTTATTTTAATCAAATATTCAGGAAAAGAACACCCCCTCTTCTTTTTCGCTGAAGATGTTTGCCATGCCAACCTTTTGTCTAACTTCTATTTATACATCGGTCTCTGTTAATGCAGCCTCCTCGGGAGAGATCACTGCAGACCAGGGTCTGCCATCTAAAAGAGGCAGGGGGATGCTCATGGCACTTTTCTAGAACATCTTCCCCTTCCTCTCCCCACCTCCGAAAATTGTCTACAGTCTAGGGACCGACCAGTTAACAATGTTATTTACGCTCGGGAGAGATCACACCCTGGCACTGGGTTTCCAAGAGTCCAAGAGCCAGGCTCAAATCCAGCGGTCCCACCTAGCTTGGGCAAGTGACATCCCTCTCTGAGCCACCGGCGTCACCAGGTCAACAGCCCATCAAGATAAGCGTAGTCCAGGTAAAGCCTCCAACAGGAAAGAGCACCCATCAAGGACGCTCCTATCCTAGCTCTCCCTGCGCCCACGTGTCCTGCGTCCCGCGCCCGCGGCCTCCTTCCTCCCAGGATGCACTGGGCGGCGCTGACCGCCTGGGGACCCGTGACCGGAGGAGGAAGGTGAGCTGGGGGTGCGGCTGGCCGGGTGGAGGCCCGCACACGGCTCTGCCCACCGGGGCATCGTGTCTGTCCTGCGCAGGCGGAGGTCGGGCCCCTGTCCCGCGCAGGCCAGGCTGAGTCCTTGTCCCCCGCGCAGGCTGAGGCTGAGGGTCCCTGCCCCGCGCAGGCCGAGTCCAGGTCCCTTTCCCGCGCAGGCCCAGTCTGGTCTCTGTCCCATCACAGGCCATGGGACGCGGGTCTCGGGTCCCTGACCAGGAGCAGCTGGTGCCCGGGGCCATGTCGCTGGTGCTCTAAGTCCCCCACCCATCTCTGGCGCATCCCAGGCGCCCGGGGCCAGCTGTTTCCGTCCTTCCTGGGGGGTTCCTGATGTGAGTTGAAAGAAGGCTTTCTGGGTCAGCCCTACTGCCCTTGTATATTAACCCCTGTCCAGGTCTCTCCGGAGGTGTGTTGAGTTCTGAGGCAGGGAGCACTGGGGACTGGAATGGACCAGCGCTTGGACTAGCCTCTCTGCCGCCATCCCCTTAGTAACCGGGCCACGACGCCCCTTAAGTAGGCCTTGTTTTTCTCAAATCAAAGTTATTATCCTTGGGCCAGGCCTATAAATAAATACTAAAAATACGCCCTCCCCCTTTACTCTAAAATTTGACACATTTATTCAGGGCCTAGTATATGCTGAGAACCTCCTACAGTTAGGAGATGAACAAGGTACCCACTCTCTTGCTTCTGGTGATACTCTGAAGGCCTTAATCATTCTCTGATATCTGCGGCTTATCCAAAGTTTTCTTTCCTCTCATCAGAAAATGCCTTGGGTCTGGGAGTATAGGTCAGAGGTAGGCCGTGGGTTCAACCACAGCACTCCCCACCCAAAAGAAAAGAAAATGTCTTTAAATCAACCGAAATGATATGTAATAGGTAGAGTTGAAGAACGAGTAAAGCAATCTAGTATAAATTATGCCATTAATTAATGGGTACCAATTAATTATGTTACTACTAATGGGTAGAAAAAATCAATTTAGTGGATCCCGACCAACAGTTTTAAAATTAGTAAGTCAAGCTGGGCATGATGGTACATGGCTGTAATGACAGTACTTGGGAGGCTGAAACAGGTGGATCGCAGGTTCAAGGTCTACCTCAGCAACTTAGCAAGACCCTATTTCAAACTGAAAAATAAAAATAGGTCTAGGGGTGTAGTTTAGAGGTAGAATGCCCCCGAGTTCAATACCCAGTACCACGTCCACACCCCCCCCTTACACAAATAAATAAATAAATAAAATAAAATTAGAGACCCAAGATTAAACTAGAATATACAATAGAGTAGTCATAAATAGTATAGCTAAGAACTGTTTTGTGAAACTTTGGTTTATGTGTGTGTGTATGCTCATATTCATAAGTATATGCATTTGTAGGTATATCTGTATTGGGTCATAATGTAAAATATATTTATTACAAGTTACATTAAATCATTAATGTGCCAGTATTGAAAAATTGCTCTGGAATTGAATTCCCAAAAAATATAAAAGACACTCAGTGTCTGGGTGCTGCCCAGGCATTCGGGCAGGAAGAGATGGCAGCATTGACTGCCCCTCCTCTTTCTCTCTGCCCTTTGTCCTAATGTTCACCCAAAGTAAGAATGTAAAGGCAATTAGAGCCTTTAGCCCTAGAAGCATGTAGAGACATAGGAGCACCGTAGAGACAATTAAAGCCTTTACAAGCAACTAAAATCTGTAAGATCACAGTGACTCTGCCTGGTGCATTTTAGAGCTATAAAGATAACAAGCACCTTAAGCCTTGCTCGTAGAAATTACACACAGCTACACTGGCTATAGTTAGTGCCTCTGTTTCCCCCCTCCTCTTTGGGATCCAGCCATAGCGTTACTTCAAAGCACCCATAGTCCATGGGCAACCAATACAGCCCAATACAATAGAGGTAGAAATGGGGTAGATTATCGACCCCTGCACTTAGTAAGTGCACTGGCCGGAGACAAGGGGGCACTGTCTAGAGACTTGCCTAAGAAATGTTACTAGCCTGGTGTCTTGGTAACGCTGATAAGAACATACCACTGCAAAATTTGTATTTAAGGGCTGGGGTTGGGGTAGAGGGCAGAGTTCTATTTTGGGGCTCTCCAGGGTGCCTGCCAGGCATGCTGCTTTTCTTTTCTTCCCTTTCTATTTCCCACTGACCTTGTAATAAAGAGTTGTTGAAGCTACAACTGAGATGCCTATTAGTTTTAATTTCCCAATTTAACAAATTTTAGTTGAATTGAGGAAAAGATCCCAGAGCACCCTTATAACTGTAACATTACGGTGCTTGTTTGGGCTAGGGAAAATGTGTTCCATATACAGAAGTGCCTTTGCAGTACTAATTATATTGAGAATTATTTCTGTAGTAGAGTCAAATGGCATTTTTGCCCTAATTATCTCCATGCTTTACATTGACCTTACATAGTATTAACACGGTATGTGTTTGGGTATCTGATATCTATCACATGAAATGTAGATCATTTCTGATGTGTAAGGAATGGAATGACAGAATTGCTCCAATTCTGTGAGTGAGATCAGTGACTCTATTGTTGTTGCCATGAAAATATGCATGACTTAGAGATTACCTCTTCTATTGCCATGTGTGACCAGACAAAGAGGTTTGCTTAACATTGTCCCTGCTGAAACCCAGTAAAGAAGTTTAACAGTCCTACACTCTTTTGTGCTGTTCCCATTACTATATTATTTGCTCAGAAAGCTTAGGACCTTGATAGCTGCATTCTTGAGGCCAAAGCGGTTTTGTTATTGATAGCCAGGTAATTTTAATTTTAGCCTTGATAAACGATTTTTCAAAATGTTAATGAAAGTTTGAAAGTTTAATTTTTATTAGAATAATTAATTTTACATTTGCATTTTATTGATTGGTTGGTCCATTTTGATTTTAAGTATCTAAATAGCTAAAAGTTTGGACTATATTGCTAGATATTTCTCTGTTTAGCCCAGACATTTAATTATAAATGGCTAGTATTCCGTTTTGCACAATGGGTCTTGCAAACAGTTTTAACATGATCAAGCAAACCATTTTTTATTTTAACTTTACTTATCAATGTCATAATTGCTATGATGGACGCTCAATAAATATGTAAATGAATGAGTACTATATTATGAATTACTGATCTAAACATTTGGTGACATATTAAGTTTTAATGTGCTTAATTTTTATACCTGGTTGATTTGATGAAAACCTTTTTGACAAGTTTATTTCGTGGAAGCTATGAAGCATCCATCTGAAAAGAGGTTCATGAACAGAAATCATCCTGTCCTATACAGCACTTTTCCAACAACACCCAGCAGTGAAACTGGCTAGACGACATCTGAATTTCTAATTCCGAAGCCAATCTGATGCAAAGAGGTTAAAAAAGATTCTTTTTCTGTATTTAAGGTCTCAGTAGAAGCTAGAAAGGAATAGATTATAATCAAGTTGGTATGCGGTGTTTTCTTCATACGATTTAGCATCTTTCAAAGTACTGGCGCCCTCGCCCTTGCTGTGACTCATTGCTCTGCTGATGTTTCCCACAGAAGGAGAGCAAATGACTGCCCCCACTCAAGTAATGGACTTGCTTTTTCCAGCCATAGCAGAGCTGCAGACACTAGGCAGGCAGAAAGCAGAGACTGCGTCTGCCTTGTTCTTGTGATTTCCCTCTTTTCAGACACATGAGAGGTGCTCAAAAAGCAGTTGTTGAATGAATGAAAACATCATGGAAGGAGGGAAAGCAAAAGAACAAGGTATATGAGCCAGGCATGGTGGCGCACGCTTGTAATCCCAGCATTCGGGAGGCTGAGACCGGAGGATCCGGGTTCGAGGCCAGCCTCAGCTAACTAGTGAGGCACTCCACAACTTAGTGAGACTCAGTTTCAAAATAAAGAATAAAAAATAGGGCTGGGGGTATAGCTCGGAGGTAGAACGCCCCTGAGTTCAATCCCCAGTACCACA